>JAAGNO010024075.1:0-23642 GCA_033439905.1 Ceryle rudis
AAAAAAAAAAAAAAAAAATAAAGAGCTTTTATCAAACTCATTATAACCTTATTTTTATTCCTTAAGAAGAATATTTTTTTTTTCCTAGTTTTTTTTTTTTTTTTTTTTTTTTTTTTTAATGTTTTATTTCAGCCTCTTTGCTCCCCATTTTCATCAGAACCCTGTACCAGAGCAAAAAGCACCTTTTTAAAAAAAAAAGTCTGTGACAGCAATAAAGGTATTTTTGTTTTAACAATCATGTTTTAACATTTTGTAATAACACTAAAAGCAGTTTGCACAGATTATGCACAGCCTGTGTCTAGATGTCCATTAGGTTTCCACTGAAGCTAATGTTCAAACACCTCTTTCTCCTGCCTGAAGACCTATAATACAAGGAAAGAAATAGAAATTAAGTTTTCAAATCCCAGCAGCAGTTTTCAATAACATCATAATTTTATCTCTTGCATGAGACTTACCATAGTCTGATGATCTTATGTAAATGGCATGGCAACTCTGTGGAGCAGAGACCGCATTAAGATGTCATTCTGATGGCAATTCAAGCCTATGGAGGCTTTATGACAACTGATGGCAAAAAAAACTTGATACAAGTCTATACATAGCACATTATCATGTCAAGAGACATAATCTAACAGATCTTTTCTGTCTCTAACTTCTGTTAGAGCAATGTTGATACCTGTCTATGAGAAAAGCACTACAATATCAAGGCCACGGTGAATCAAAATCTGTATCTGTTCTTAGCTTCTTTCTGAAGTATTGTTTATAAACTGCAACACTGACCAAGCATATTAAAATGCACTAGGTCTTTTTATCTTAGATTGGTTTACAATTAATATTTTTGTCTTCATCACCTACTTAAAAGAATACACCAGAAAAATTCAATGACTGCAAAGCGAACAGTAGTGGGGAAATACAGTCCTAGCCTTGAGCCTGTTTTGCCAACGTTTAGGGGTTATGCCAGTCTTTGAGATGCCAGCTGGTCCAGCAAGGAGCCCCCAAGCACCAGGGTGTGTGGGAGGTTGTGGCATTCCTCTTAGCTCTCTTTATGATGCTGGGGAAGGGCTGTATCCTGCTGTGTTCCTGTTTCACTGATGCCCAGGTGATGCAAGGGGACTGGAATGGCAGCAGGACACCTCATGTGAGCAGACTCCTGGGTTGTGACTAGAGGATATTGGCAACTGGGAACAGTGGGGACCTGGATACCCTATTCCATTATGGCCAGAGGAGATGCTAGCTGAAACCTCTTCATCATTTGATCCAGTTCAACACAAGACTCAGACATATGGGTCACTATTATCTGATTAAATTAAGGATGCTAGAGAAGCCTTAAATCTGAATTTCCTATTTTAATTTGAATGTTATTTTTTTATTCTTAGTTAATAGTCATAATCATGTAGAGTGTGCTAGTCCATTACCACTATGTTAATGGCCAGCTAATACTCAGAAGCCCTTGGCATTGCCTTGGGGCTTGAATTCCCAGATGGTCATTAACTATCTAATAAAAGACCACCACATCATACATAATTACTTAGCATCTTGTACTTGAAAACATATTAAACAAAGTGAGCTTTTAAATATTTAGAACTAAATTACATTAAATAAATGTTATTCTTGGTAAATAAATTCAGAGGTGGGGAGGTACTATATGGAATTAAAATCTTGCGACTGCTTCCTCATGACTCAATTGGTTCAGCATGCAAAATGAAAACATTCATCCCATTTACAGAGGGGAACTCAGCATATCAGTGATTCATTTCTAATTAATGCTGCTCTTTAATACTGAGTGATGTGTGACAAGAAGGTGTTGCTTTTGTTTTTCTTTTCATATTGGGTACATTAATTAAAGTTACAAGGAAAATCTCTTTGCATGCAATGGTATCTGTTTGGCTTAAGCATGAAAATGGTGAAGTTTGTGTTGTGTTTCTAAGGATGCTTAGAGGGCAAAAATGATCTGCAGATGCCATCCCTCACACTTTCCCTCTGTGCCTACCATCAGCAGGTCTAATTACTGGTTTTCATTGTTCATGTTGATTCTTACTTCTGTTTTCAATAGTCAAATTATTATTATTTTGGATGATCTTGATCAGACAAGATTCCAGCTAAATATATTAAAGAGCTAAACTGTCAGACACATAATAAGTATGTAACTTCAGTCAGTGAAACCGACAGGATCAGACATCCTCCTCAATGCTGCTCATCTTTCCAAGTGTTGGTAAGATGTAGGTCTGTACACTCATTTATCCACACAGCAAATATAGCACAAACCATAATCCTTTCCCACAATATCACACTGCCATGGATCATCTTGCAGACATGGGAGTGATGTTAAAGGGTACATCTTGGTGGATGGTGTCGTCTCTTGTGAGTTTGGCAATTGACCAACCTGACCATGGCACAAGTGAGACTGATTGCCCCATCACCAAAGCAGGAAGGGACAGCTTCTGGTCCCTGGTTTTGAAGAAAGCAGTAGTCCTTACTTGGTGTTCAGAAGAGAAGCGGCAGACATTCACATGAAGGGCAATGAGTCTAGGCTGAAATACAGATGATTTATTCAGTGCCACTTAGTGTGGAGGCAATTGGGGATCCCCAGGCAGGAGATGGCCCCTCATCTCCTGCATGCTGAAGATTTCTTGCCTTGCTGGAGAGGCCAGTCTCCAGCCCTGAGTTAACCTCTGGGTATAGGCATAATCTGTATCTGCGTCACAGTGGCTGCAGAGCACATTAGTGCTAAAAAGCCTGTTCAGAAGTTGAGTCTTCAGGTGCCTGTAGCTCTTCAACACTACCTGCAGAGACAGCAAACAGTGCCAATTGCTTTCCAACCAAGAGAGTATTTGAGCTTAGGCTGATGTTAATGACTCGTTTCATGTTGGCCATGAGGTAGACTGCTACCTTCTACCAACTCAACTGGATTTAGACCCATGACCTTGAGGTGAAAGGTTCTGTACTGCCCTGCCCCTCCCCAGGCCATGGGGTTCCTCTCTGAACACAGTCATTTGTTAATTTTCTTTTGAAGTTAATGGCAGGATGTGGCTCCCTGTCTGTATTTTTAGAGGCTTCATAATTACTTTATGAATATTTTGAGGGATCAGAGAAGGAAGCACAGGTAGATTTGCTATTGCAAAAGCTTGTTTTTCAGGAGGTGTTTGACATTCTACATGGATCCTAGGCCTTGGATCCATGTGGGGGAAAAATCCTTTAGGAATATCAGGCTTCTGCATTTAGGTTATGGAAATAGCCCTCACAGGAGTCTAATCAATTATCTCATGTTTTCTGACACTAGCTGAGAAGAATTCAGCAGCCACAGAAAATGAGACTTTTACAGTTCCTGGAAGAGAAAGGAACTCTGCAGTGCTGTGCTTTGGCAGCGTAGGGTAGACGCTTACACCGTCTGTGTGCTAGTCCCTTACAGTATGCCAGGGAGCTCTCAGAGGTAGCACATCTGAAACGAATGTCCTGGAGTCATGGACTCTACTGCATAATTCAGACCTCAGAGAGGTAGCTCTTTCCAGCTAAACGTGCCCCAAAACAGGTGCTTACTCCCCAAACACATGCTAAGAATTCCAGTGTAAGTTGTTCAAACAGTCCCAGTAGCATCTGGGAGAGCTACTGGGACTTACTGGGACTTTTGGTACTTCCCAGACCCTGGTTCCTCCCCCAGGTGCCCCGGTAAGGATTTAGGTTCCCAGTCTGCCACTGACAGACAGATTTCTGGAAACACTGAGATCTCAATGAGAGTAAAGCATCGAACATGATAGGGGTTTCTGAGAAATGCATTGATTTCTCCCCTACAGCAACAGTGTGGAAATACCTCTGGAAGTCTGATAATTCAGGAGAATAACTCCAGGAGAAATATAAACCATTATGGTTTCTACATCTATAGGATTTATCACTGAGTGGGAGAGTACTTTTGTCATCCAGAAGGATACCTCCAACCAAGAGTATTCTTCTGAGGAATACACTTGACAGAAATAAAAGAGAAAAACATTTCACCATCTATTTTTACCAAGTATGCTTTTTCATGCACAGCACACTGGACCAAATCCTGCTATCGGTTTCCTGAAGTAAAAAAAAATATTTAGAAGAGAGGTCACAAGGATTTTGGCCTGTCGTGTATATTAATATTCTTTGCTTTCCCTTGCTGTTTCAATGAATCCTTCTCATGGGAATGCAAAACCAAAAACTCTTCTAGGAGGAAAGAAGAGAAGGCAGAGGGCATTCAAGAGGAAAGGACATACTACAAGCAACTCCAAAGTCCTTTCCAAGATATGGCAAGAACCTATAGCTGTGTTACTGAAAGCAAAGGGCATTTCTGTTTAAAATGTGATGTAATAGGAACCTTTGTTAATTGGCAATATATATTTTATGTATGTATTCATTAGCAGGAGGCAAAATAGTGCTGCAAAACACAGAAAGCCAAATCCCCCTACAGAACAGTGAATTTCTTAGTATTTTTTAAAAGGTGTTGATGCTGACTCATTTACAGTTCAGGAAACTGAGGCACAGAGTGGCTAGGTGACTTGCAACAGGTCCTTCCTGCACTCATGTATTACTCTGCCCGTCCTTTTCCTGGACCAAGGACACAACAGTGTCTTATCCTTGAGCATCTTAACTGCATTTCATGTTTCAGGCTGTTTTTCTCCTGGACAATGTATTCATTGGGACATTAACTTGTTAAGCAATGGATGTTCATCTGACGAAAGACTTCATTAGTGAAATAACTCCATAAGAGCTGCTTCTACCATGGCTTAATTATAAAGCCACTTGCTAATAAGTGCTGATGGAGGGCATCACTGACACCACTGGCAGGTAGCCTGTTGACTGCCTTTTTCATAAGGACCCCTATTTTGGGTTGCATAGGACATTCTGTATGCCTTGGAAGCCATGCTGGCAGTGTCATTTATTCTGATGGTTTTTGCAAGATTGCCACTCCAGAACACATGTCCTTTCCCCTATGTACATCAGGATATGAATTCAGGACTGCCCCAACTTGTCTCTGTTTTTGCCCAAGTGTGCACCTTTTGTTTTTTGTTTTTTTTTTGCTACTTGCCTACATTGCCCTGTACCACATCTGTGACACTGTTAATCTGCTGTTTAGAAAGGATGGATCCTGTTACTTAGAGGATCCAGACTGTGGATAGGACTGCCTGGATTAGTGCCAAAACAGAGATGTTTTTATTTTGATAGGTAAAATTTAATTTTTTAGTTTGGAGAAATGATATCCAATTTTAGAATATTGTTTCTGCTTGCAATCATTCCTCAAGCCATTGTTGCAGATTTTGCAGCCTGCTCTTAGCTGTGGAGATCCCTGAATGAGCTAATTGCCTACCATCAGCATTCATTTTTCTCCTTTAGCAGACTGTAAGTATCAGAAAATCTCACTTATTGTGCTAGATTTTAACTTCACAAATGGAGATGACTTGTCGCTTGATTCCCCAAATGACGGTTTTGGTTATGAATTGTACTACAGTGTATTTATTACAGCTATTCTAAAAGGGCTTTTTGTTGCCCCCAGTGAAGTGCAGGAAACAGCAAACATCCACGGCATTTTTCCTGTTCTTAAAAAAGTCTTGGCTATTTCCAGGTTTTGATCACTATCATTTCAACTGCAGACATTTATGAAAACTGTTTTGAGTTTGACACAACTGTAGTGGCAGATAGAGTGGGTAGATAAATATACCTTCTGAATAGACTTAATACTAAAAGTGGATAAGAGGAATAGCAAGGTATTTCATTTATGAAAATTTCACATCCATAAGATTTGCCACTTACTGCTGATAACCCTTTCAGCCTCAAAGGGTCAAAAGGTGAAAATGATTGAGGTACCTTTTGCTATGAATATTTCACGAGCTGCATATCCCTTTTTCACTGAGATCTATGTGCTGACTGAGGGCTTCTTCAGGATGAGTCCTTAGTTGAATGATGAATACAAAACACCTCTTGAACAAAAGGCATTCAAGATTAGCGGAAGACAAGACAGCCTACTTTGGTTTCTGTGAGCAGTACCTGGAGTATCAATGGAGATAAAACACTGAGTGACAGGTAACTGAAATACAGAATAACACCATATATTGTTCTCCTATTGATTGGGGAAATAATGAGAAAGTTAGCAAGTCACGGTAATGTCACAGACAGTGATGAACTTTGGAGAACTCAAGGACCAAAAAGTAACATGAAACAAGGAGCAAAATGAAGATAATATTTGGTTACAGTACAGTTCTCAAATTGTAGTGAAACACATCCCTTTGCCTTTGAGTATGCATGGTTTTTAAAATGAAGACAATGGGAAGAAATTGCCGGCTGAAACAATATAGCTATTTTATTTTACTACAGCCAGTAATGTGAACTTCTTGGAAGACATCTTCTTTCACCACGCTATTGCGGCTGGGAACATTTAGAGGCTATGAACCAAAATTATCCTCTCTATGCATAACCTTTCCAGTCTCATATCCTGCAAGGTATTGTGGTAATTGAAGATATTCAGTACCAAGAATTGACTATTGTTTCGGTATGGCATTGAGATGAAAAAGCCAATCCCTTTGAAGAGGTTGCTTGTTCAGAAAGAAGCGGCACCTCAGCAAAACATGTCTAGAGAAAGTTGTTCTTTCTTTTCACACTTAGACAACACTTGGAAAGCTTTTAGCTCATTTAATGCTGTGAAGCAGGGCTGCTCTGACTCTGCTATGAGGTCCCCAGCCCAGCCCCAGCTATAGGAGCTCCCCACTTCTCCCACAGAGCTGGACAAGGACCCCATCTGCCTGGTACCGACTGCCTTTCCTATACGCTGAGACAAAATGAGGCAAATGAAAATAACCATGCTGGCAAAGAAAAAAAAATCCTGTGTCATCCAGGACTTCTTTACTTAGACAACTTTGTAAGTCTGTAAATAAGGCTGCCCTTTCATCACTTGAACAGAATAGAGCCCATGTAGGTGACAAATCTTTTTCCATTGAAGACCAGCAAAATTGCACATGAAGGAAGGAAACTCTTGCCCTTAGTTAAACTAGGCATTTTAATTTTAAATAAAGATAAAATTGCATCATGCTTTTCATCTACTTTTCAAATTGTTTCTTCTTACTCTTCTTGGGAGCTTGTCTCTTTCATAGCACAGAGATACTCTAAAAATATCCTTAAGGGTTATATTTTTAGGTGTAATCTTTAAGAGTCAGGAAGAACTGTGTCAGCCTAACGCAGGACACATTTCAACAGCTTCAACATCACGACAACAAACATTTCAGATGGATTTAAGACTTAAAGGGATCTACTTTCCATCTACTTTCAGCACCCACTTTTTCAGCTTTCTGCAAAAATTGTATTCCTCAAGCTATAAAGCCTTGTGAGCCAGAGTTTAGGTAGGGAAAAGTCAGGTGAAGACACAGGCTGAATTTGCCCAGGTCCTGCCCAGCTGTCCCCATGCAGGGGCTGGGACCAAGCGTGTTCATGAGCCCTGCAGCTTGCAAATGCTTTCAGGTCCCTCACATTAGCAAAAACCTTGTCTCCGCTTGAAGAGGTCCAGGTCAAGAATGGAACCTCTGTACTTTGCTTGATTCTCTCTTCTGATATAAAGAAATCAAATGAATTGTTATGTTTGCATTATACTGGAACATAGAAATGTCATGGTAGCTGGCCTGGTAATGAAGGATTAATTTAGACATCCAGACTGCAGTGCCCTCCACTCTGCAAATGTAATAAACATGTGGCAATTAAGCTCCATTAGGTCTACTCAGCTACCTGGTTGTGTTTGAAAAACTATTTCCACAAATTCCAGGGTGAAGCTTGGGTGGATGCAGAGGGTGAAGCAGAGGGTGTGAAATGGAACATTCGTTCCAGGATCAGGATGCATTTGCTATTCCAAGCAAAGAGCTTGGATAGCAGCCTTCAGACCTCTTCTGAACAGGGCACTGGAAGTGTATGAGCCATATAATCATGGTAATAAGCATGTGATTCCAAAATTGCCCTTTATGTGCTGTTTTAGGCAACTTATTTGTTAAGAATTGCCCCTAGGCTCTTGTTCCACAAAGATGTGAATTTCTCTCCTAATCATGTTAAGAAACACCTATTCATGCATTATCTCCAGCGTGCATCACCTGTCATACCATCACCAGCAGCACTATGAAAGCATAATTCCCGATCATGAAGGCAAGATACCTGATTCCCGCAAGATACCCTCTTTCCTGCAGGTAGCCATGAGGTAACCCATTATGCTGTTTGCAGCATATCAACTCTTCCCTGAGGAAGACCCAGATGGAGTGTAGAGTTCCAACAGGGAAATAAAACCTGAATTGTGAGAAGGGCTACAGGACAAAGCTCTCTCTTGCTTATATGGAGCTGCACCCAGAAGCAAAAGTCATTTCATCTGCATCTAAGCACACACCATGCACTTCATATTGCCTTTTAAAGGGAACAGTTGTCTTGTCTTTAATGGAAAGCCTATCCAGACATCAATCTGATAATAAAAAGGTGGTATGCTAAGGAGAAATTAATGACAAATTATCCCCTATAAAATAATATCACTGTGTTTTGGTTCAGGTTTGCTGGCTACAAAATATTTGCTACTCATTTTCTTTCCCACTATTAATGGATAAGAGAAAAGAAGGGGAATTTGTTACTTAATGTAGGATATGCATCTCATGCCATCAGACTACATCAGGTTCATCAAGTCATGGTTATATAACTTGATTTAAATTTATGGGGTTTACTGTTGGCAGGTTTCTGAGATTATGATTTTATTGAATGTCTGTTGAATATCTGTTTGTAAAAAGACTCTAATGGATTATGCTGCTTGATTCTTTTCTTATGGAGCTGTTCACCTTTGCATGGTATAGTAGACAAGTCACATCTTGCTTTGACTGCATGCAGCATCAACTATAATAACTATATGTCAGAGGCTGTAACATTGTAGATACAATCTGCTTAAATTCACTGTTCGTATATCCAAGGAGAAATGATTAGTGTCCAGGAGACCTCCAGAAGAACAACTTTCTGCTGTCTGTAGTTTTATAAATGCCTCCATTTTTCTTATTTACAGTTTACATTATTTATCACAGGAGGTTTCTTTTACATCAAAACTTTTAAAGCACTTTTTAAGCTTAAGAGTCCGTATCTCTGCTGTTTTCATCAAGCTGGGGTGACTGCAACAAAAAAAAGGTGGCACTGGAAAAAAAGAGTTTGGCTTCCTCTCACCTGGCCTGGCTAATGGTAAATCTAGAGCCTGGTGTGAATGAGATGGAAGACCTCCAGCAGTCCCTGGAAACTGGAGATGCCCAGGTTTTTTTTCCCCCCAGAAGAGTGAAAGTGGTTGATAGAGAGGAGCTGTTACAGTGGACTTACAAACATGGATGCAAGATTTGGCTGCCTGCTGTCAGAGTAGGACAGAAGACATGGTACAGGGCAATCCAGGGAGCATCAGTGCAGGAATAACCCCAGCTATGGCAATAGCACAGTAGCATGGTGAAAACCCAGCTCAGGAGATCATCTATAAACCAGCCTTTTCACAAGCAATAAATATCTGATACATTGACCAAACCCTGGTGATATGAGCAGGCTCTAGCTTTGTTTTTTTTTAAATATTGGTTTAAGGTTGAACTTAATCTTGAAGATATGAAACTGAGATCTTTGCAGATCAACTAGTACAAGAACTGATGCAGTACAGAGTCTTTGTTATGTACTAAAGGGAAAGTGTCTGTATTTGATGGTTTTACTTCACAGGCAGAAATATACTTTACAGCTCACAGAGGGCAATAGAGACAGCTACTGCTGCTAGGGCATTCATCCACTGTTTATCCCAGGGTGTCAGCACAAACCTTCAGGATTTGAGCCCAAGCTCCAGAAAAGATTCCCTAAAACTGACCAACAACAGCAGTCCCATGGCCAATGGAGTATTCTTCCACAAAGGTAAGTCCTGAGGTACCAGTACTGCAGGGAATTGTGCAGTGTGGAAGCCTGTAAGAGCACACCAAGACAGTCCAGAAAGTGAGCCCTACACTACATCAAATGTCTCACCCCATCTGACTTGCTCCAGAACTTCATGATGCATTCTCTGGAGCTCAGCGGTACTAACCTACAGTCCAAAACAAGCTTTCCAACATCACTGAATGATTCAGTAAGAGATGATTGCAAGGTATGTTATTAGTTGGTCCTGTTGCAAGGACTGTCATGTGTTGCCCTGGCAGCTGTGCAGCTACATTTTGCAAGGTGCTTTCTGGCATGTTTGTGGCACAAGTGGCCTCCAAGTCATAAAATACTTAATGTGATTATTCCCCCTGGCTATATGCTGAGCCCTATGCCAGTGATACACCCAAGAATATGAATCTGCCCATAAACTCTTTGCACAGGTTTCTTCTGGAGTATGGGATGGCAGTGAGAGTTTTGGCTGGACCCCACTCACTCCAGTGCAACCCCGGAAAAGCTGCACCTAAGGCCACCATGTTCACAGTGGAGTGAAGCCAGGGCTGTTTGTGCTGTCTGATTCTGCTGGTGCCAATCTTCTGGGTTATTCCCTTAGTTTCTCTGAAACTCCCTTTTCTCGGCGTAAGTAGAGAGATGAGAGCGATAATCCAACATTAGAAAGCTTTTCCACTCCTTCAAGAAAATCACCAGGCAAGCACTAAGAGAGGCTATTTAACCTAAGAAAGCAGTTACGCAAGTAAAGAAATTTAAACTATGCAGCATTGTAGACACTTTTTAAGCTTTTGACAGAGAGAAAAAGACAGTATGAGGACAAACACCCTCTCACATGCTTTTTTAATCTGCTAGCCTTTTTCTGATACACACAGAGTAATTACAAAATGACAATGCATCTGAAATTTCTTATATACAACTGCAACATTTCTTAAACCAAACTACATAGGCTGTGATCACCAGTTCAACAGAAACATTGCACAGATTCTGTTTTCAGCCTGCAGTTTTTTCTTGGGTCCTAATGAACATCTCAAGCTGTGGCCACCATCACTGAATAACCGTGAAGCTTGGCACACTCTGAGGAACATCAGCTTCTTGCTGGACCAGAAAAAACACCAGCCCTGCAGAGAAATATTTATAATGGCATCAGTTCCCCCAACTCTCCCTGCTATAGAAAGTTAGTACAAGGTTTCAGAAAAATCTTCTTGGCCTTGAGGTGGAGGAGCTACCTGTCCTGAAGAAAGGTACCAGATGTCAGGATATTCAATAGAAAGGCAGCTCATCAGGAATCAACTCATGAGGGTTCATGCTCATACACGTAGACAGCTTTGAGTGAATTCCTATAGAAAAGGAGCTTAGCTCCATCTCTCCATTTTGTGTCACTTTCAAGTCCATTTGACTTGGATGTGTTCCACCTCGCACCTTGCAGCAAACGCCACACACATGCACAGTGATCAATTTACACTTGCCTTGTCCTCATTTAGCACCATCTGGCCCAACAGGACTTATTTGGCCCCAGGTGCATGAAGACTTCCCCTAAGTGGCCTTTGACAGCACATTCACAAAGGGAGCACCTCCCAGACATGACAGCCTAGTGATATGGATTGAATCAGCACAGGTCCCAGATTCTGTCTCTGGGAGAGCTGCAGTGCAGACTTCTATTTGGCAAGGCTCCTTGCATGGAAGCCACCTTGTTAAACAAGAAGATAAGCAGAACGCTGCAGTGTCACTAGTGTGTCTGAAGGAAGACCTCCCACTCCAAAAGAGAGCTGTGGGAGAAGCCAGCAACTCTCTCCAGCTGCAGAGGTTGTGTCCCAATGTGTTTTGAGCATTGGCTGCTCCTCGATGAACAATGAATGCTCCCTCTGGCCAGGAGGTCTGCAGACAGGTACACCCAGAACGATATGCCATGACAAAGCAGTGCAAGAACCAAGCTACACAATGGCTATGCATATGTCTTTCATCTTACCTTGACTTGTTGATGCTACACCAGCTGCCAGTGGGCCAGAGATGACACCTGGGGCTCAGTGCAGTATGGGATCACTGTCTGCATGGCCCTTTTCCTTCTGCTGCCCTCCTACACCAGCATCAGAAGGCTGGAAAGTAGCAAAGAAACCCCTGTGCTGACTGGCAGAAGGTGGCCACCATGTAGCTCTGGACAAGCAGTGAGAAGAGGGCATCACCTTGGACAGCCTAGAGGAGAAGGTAAAGGGAAAAAGCAATGAATTGCTAAACTTAAGCAAAAGCAAGCTTCTTGCTGCTAAGTTTTCCCTATCCCCACAGCCTCCTCAGCATAAAACAGCCAGCAAAAGCCATGGCAGCATCTAGCGATTTTCACATGGACTGAATTCTCTCCCGATAAAGTACCAGTCTGTGTTGAGTCCATCAGGTTTTATGAATTATAAACAGTACAAACTAAACAACTTAGTCACTCTTAATTTTACAAGCAGTTTTGCCTCCATTATTTTTGACTGAGAATTTCTATTGCCTTTTGTAAGATTGTCCACTTGTACTCTATGTATGGACAGAGAAAAAAATTAAGAGGAAATAGTTGGCACCTCTTTTTCAGTTCACGACTAGCAGGGACTTCACATCCTTTTCCAGGAGAAGATGTGCTGGGTGGGAGGCTGAAGAGAAGCCACAGAACACCAGAACCACAGGCAAATACTGAAACCCCTGTTGGAGAGGAATTATTATTTATACTGCTGGACAGTTTTCTTCTGTGAAACAACTGGAAATGATTTACCCCACAAATGTCTGGCTGTTGGCTGGGTAAGTAGCCAGCAAACACGAGAGGAATCAGACCATGCCAGACTCAGCTAGCTGTATGCAATCCATCACTGATCCATCTGCAGCACATGATATTTGCTGGTTTCTCTGCTCCAAACTGGTTGGGAGAGAGGTACTTGAAGGAATGGGAAGCTGTGTCTCCACAGCTGAGTGGTTTTCTAGCTTCAAATCAACATGGTGTGCCTTCTGGCTGTACAAAAGGTCCTTAACCAGAGCCCCACCACATTATACCACTGTAATTTAATACTCTAATGTATTGGGTTAGAAGCAGTGTAGAAAATTCAGCTCTTGCTTACTTCTATGTACAGTAATCCAAAATTAAAAGTGTCTTGGACAGCCAAGTGAGCAGGTGCAAGTCAGGACCCTCCAGGAACATGTTCCAGTTCTGGACTATCCTGTATCTCTCATGGGGGTTTATGGGGCTCCCCCTGCTCAAGGAAGACTGAGGAAGTTCCTGCTGAGGAACCCCTCAGTGGGAATAAACACCAAACTGTGGGTGCAGAGGGGTATCCTGAGAGCTGTTCCCTCCTCAATGTGTGTTTTGTTTTGAAGAAAAAAAATAACTGTCTTTGCCAGAGCTTTAGAGAGGGTGAATTTTATAACCTGAAACTCAGCCTAGGAGATACTGTACCACTTAGTAATGGTCTAAGTGCAAAGTAGATCATTCAGATAAGACAGATCTCAGTGGAAATGAGTTGTCCTACCATAAAGATACAGTAACTCAGGGGGCTATCTATAGTTTAGGCTTAAGCATAGTCCATGCTGGTTATGTGCTGCTCAAACTTGAAAGGTATTGGGATTAGAGCTCTGCTGTACATCCACATCAGAAAGTGAAGATCATTAGAGTAATGCTCTCCTATACAAAAGTGATGCAGGTCAAGGTCATCAAGGTTTTAGTCATTCTCTGAAAACTATTTAAGTCAAGGTTCTTCCATATAATTTATCATCTTTCATTTCCTTCCCCTGTTACATGTTCTATAGGTGTGGGTTTCTGGGTTTTCCAGGGTTTTTTTCACTTCTAGAACAAGTAATTTCCATTCCGTTCCTGAGCTTTCCCTGATGCAAAATGGTACTAATGATCCTTACCTACTGAATAAAGTTATAGAGCATGGGAGTATAGCAGTATCATTTTAACCCAGGTCCCATCAGGGACCACCTCTGCAGCAGTTCCCCATGCAAACAGTGCTGGCACAATTTGTTGCCATCAGGGGAGTCCCGCTGGCTAACAGAGGGCCTGGCTGCACAGGTCTCACTCTGGAATATTCTCCTTTAACTTCAGCAGGACAACTGCTGTGGCAAGAAAACACAAGGTTGGTGTTGCTGGCTGGCAGGGGTGCTCTGGGTCTCATCTCCAATGACTTGCCATCAGGTGCTAAGGCTTGAAATGCAACCTGGAGAAACCTCAGCATCAAATACTTGGTCTGTGACTGTGTCTCATGCCGATATTGTACCATCTGAAATCCTTTGATGTTTCCAGAGTCACTCATGACTCAGGCTGGTGAGGATAGAGCCAGGCCCACAGTTCAATTACACTACCTTCTCTCTCCCTATTTGTGCTACGCTCATTACACAGAGCGAAATCAATTAATTCTAACAGAGGAATAGGTTCCTGGCCTGTCTATAAGTCACTGGGTACATAATTGTTCTGTTGCTTACATTAACATCTTAGCACATTATTAGCACTGTTTGCAGTTCCTGAGCTCCTGCTGCAGCCGTGGTGCTGATGGCTGCTCTGCTCCTGAGACTCTGTTATGGGCCCTCCCCTTGCAGCCCACCGTTACACTCCTGCTACATGCAACTACATGCAATTAAAGACCTCCTGTGGCTGAAGCCTTCGGATGGACAGAGAGACCTAAAAACATGCCTTTCTCTTGATTAGGCAGCTTTAAACCAAATAGGATTAAGGAGAGAGATACCACCACAGAGGGGAACAAAATATGGGTGCCTCACTGAAGTAGTGGTGAAGTGGGGGAGGACAACAGCAATTTGCTGAGCAGTTCAAACAGTATTTTTTAAAAGGACTGGAAAAAAATAATTGAAAAAATACATCTCCTTTTAAAATTATATTTGAAGTATTCAAAAAACATATTTTTATTTTTCAAGTTTGAAAAATGTATAATCCCTGAAAACCAAATCTTTGAGCAACTGGAAATCAAAGAAAAGTTAGTTATGGCTTGTGAGCTTTTTGTCTGTAGAAACAAAGAATTAATGGACAACAAACAGCTCAGAATCCCCCCTTTTTAAAAAAGAAAAATTTTTTCTTATAACTGTTCTTGCTGGATTAGGAAAGTAAAAAAAAAAATAAAATCAAACAGGCAACAAATAATTTTACCATTACCAGGTAATATGTGTTAATTGCTCAGTTTATATACTCTGAATGACATACCATTAGAGACTGTGTATGCATTGTAACTAGAGCATTAATAAATTTAAAATGTGCCTATTAGGATGACAGCTTTGGAGGTGCAAAGGAATAACAGTTATCACTTGGCAGAAGCAGATCTCACCCCATCTGCCGAGACTTTGCATACATTTTCAGCTTCCTGAGCAATGATTAGGGCTGTCAGAACCTCTTTAACCTTCTAACTGCTGGTCCCAACTGGCCTTAATTAGAGACTAATGAATTCAGAAGATGCAGGCCGTGAGGAAAACTGCCTTGACAGTTTGTGTACAAATTAAGCACCAATTACTTCATGCATCTTTTGCATTGCTGATACAAGTCTCTGTTATTATTTTTGAATATGGTCATTTTAGCATAAACCGAGAACTTTGCTAATGTATTTTGTCATTTTTATGGCTCATCATAAAAAAAAAAAAAAAATACCAGGAGGGTCATGAATATGTGAAATAAACTACTGTAGATGATAAAAAGATATTCATTTCCCTCTAGGGAATATCTTCCAACATTTTTCCCCCTAATATCATATTATTATTATAATTAGTCACATAATGATCACAATTTAAGAAACAGACGTAACATGGTACTCTGAATATTTTTATTAGGAATATAGCTGCTGTAATTAGCACAAGAAGGAAAACAAAGGTACAGGTACGAGTCTTTTAGTTCTGGGATCTCAGAAAAACTTTTACCCCCACCCCCATGTTAACAGAAGGTTACTGACACTGCTACGGTTAGAAACAGGAGCACAGGGAGCCATCCATAGATGTATAGTCAAGTAGTTCTGAGGGTTTAAGTCTCCCCAGTTTCCCCCTCTTATCCACATCCAGAAGACATGAGGTATTCAACACAGTAATTTTTGGAAAATGACCCACAAGCCCAGCGAAGGTGCACATCTGCCATTATGGTCTGACAGGGCAGGGGAATGTTCATTGTATCATCCCATAAAATTTGTAAAGTGAAAGTTTGAAGAACTTCTGCCCCTGCTGCTCCTGACAGACCCAGTGGAAGAGTAAATGTGACTTTACTGAAAAGACTACAGACCAGGGCAGCTCATGATCTGGTGAACATGTCTGCGCTACATGACCCTTTGCACAGACAGGTAGACATTCCTTCATGGGCCGGTTACATCTTTCAATTTGGATCGCTACATCTTTTAATTTCTCCTTGCTACCATCATGTTCCCCACCGCTATGAAAACCAAGCAAAAAACCCTACTTCAAACCCCACCACAGAAACTCTCCTGGCTGTGCTGCTGCAGAAATTTAGGACATATCAGCTTCTTCTCAGCATCTCCATCCCTTGCTCTCCCTGTTACTGGAAAGGAGGGATCCCCTCCAAAGGCTCTGCAGGAAGAAAGCTAGAGAGAAGCAGGGGGGTGGATGAATTAAAGCAAAATTTTGCCACTCGCGTGCCAGGTTAGACTGAAGAATGTGTGCTTTGTAATCTGCAGACATACAAAGCTGAAGAAGAGCTCCAGTACTGTATTACAAACTTCTCCAAATGTGGAGATGCTTGTGAAGGAAAGAAGGAAGTTTCTATCACATCATTAAAATGTCTCCCAAGAGGAAACAGAGGCCATTAGAGAAAACTTGAAAACATGAGGCCAGATTCTCAGTGGCAAGTCACAGTCAGCATCTTCAGGTCTTGAATTTCAGTGAAATAAAGCCCCAGTTAATATCTCTCATTAAGTTTTGTCTTTGTCCACACAAAACTGTGGACCTCCTTCTCAGTCCAATCTCTATATCCTGCTAGCACTTCCTTCGCACAATTCTCTCTTGCATTTCATCAAAAGTAATTTTAAACTTCTTTAACGAGGATGACCTAATGATCATATATCCCTATCTAACTGTCCTTATCATTAAACATTGAGATTCTCTGTTGATAACATTGCCTTGCTTGCATTTACATTAAAACATGTTTTTCCATATATGTCATAGTCCTTTATTTTCCCTTGAAAATGTATTATTTCATAAACTGCCATTGAATTTAAAGACCTTAATAAATTGTTTTGTGCCTGTTTTCATCAGTCAGCCTCCAGTCTGACCTCTGCCACAGAGAACAGGTCCGTGATTTGGAGTTTGCAAAACTATGACTCCCTTGATCAAGACACACTGTGGTAGTGAGGTGGCTCTGAAAAATCACATTCAGAGATGATGA
This sequence comes from Ceryle rudis, assembly GCA_033439905.1. NCBI lineage: Eukaryota > Metazoa > Chordata > Aves > Coraciiformes > Cerylidae > Ceryle > Ceryle rudis. Next base: position 17,243 of record JAAGNO010024075.1, read on the forward strand.
GCTGACCCCTACATATATTTTAAAATAAGTCTAAGGTTGTGGCTTGAATTTGTCCCTAACCTGATACAGATTTTTCATAAACTGTTTCATTACATTAATGGACTTTGGTTAAGCCTCATTCCATTTCCATTGCTATTGTCCATTGCTATTGTCCATTTTTTTTTGCCAGTTCTCATCCTCCTTCCCTGGTGTTTAATAACAGTGCTGCCTCCCTCAGTAACACCTACACATGGAACAAATGCAGATTTGACACCGTCATCTGGGTTATCGTTACACTGTGTATAGTTCCTTCCTGTTTATCACAGCTCAAAAACCTCACAATAGAGAGGGGACTCAGAAGAAAAGAGAGGAAGGGTGATGCAGTCCCTTTGACCCAAAGCCCTGTCAGCTGATGAAGGTATGCCAGCTTTGACATAAATCCCTCAGAGAGAGGAGTTTTACTTTGGTGATGAAGGTTGAAGTAGGCTAAGAAAATGGTGAAGTGCACCCACATATATGTGTGTGTGTGTACACCCATGTGACTGTGTATACATGTGTGTGGTGACATTCCACTTTCTAGCAGATAGTCCATAATGAGACTACAGAACTTTTCTACCAGCTGGGTCATTGCCACTTGTAGCAGGCTCTTTGGCCAGCCTATATTTGGAAAGCATAAAACATCTAAGGCAGAATCCCCACTTCCCAAGGAGGTGTAGGGTTTCTGTGGGACAGTTATTCTAGATGTTGGCCTTGTCACACCACAATTTTCTGGTTGGCTTTGAATTCTCACCCTCCCTTCAGAAATTGTCTTGTCAGCACATCACTCCCCATCTGAGATGCACCAACCTCAGGTCTTGGCCTCCTCACCAGACCATGTTGCTGCACCTCTCTGTGGTGATGGCACAAAACACACACCTGGCCCAAAAGGAACAACTTTCCCTGGCATTTTGGAAAAGTATCCGAAGTCTTGACTTCACTTCTTTTTATTTACTAAAGCTGTTTGTTTTTTCAGGTGGAGATATGGGTTTCAGTTCTTTTAAACCTTATTCTTCCACCTGGTAGGCCCATTAAATTAATCTACCCCACCAGAGCATCCAAAATAAAAATTAAAAAGTAAAAAAAAAAAGGATGTGTGTGTGGGGGAAGAAAGATAAGGAAGATTAAATAAACAGCACATTGAAAATCATGGAATAGCTAGCAGTCCCCTCATAGAAGACATTTATATTTAACTACTGTACATCGAACCAAAGCATCCGCTACAAAAGCAAGCACTCTATGTATAAAAATTTAAAACCACACTGATAACCCATCTGGCATCCTCCTAATTATGAATCTCTTAGTGGAGTAATACTCCCTTTAGAAGCAAAACAGTAAATACAACAAGGGAAACATGATTATTAATTTTTTTTCTCTGTCTTTCAAGACAAGTATTTGTTCACATGTGGACCCAAAATCTTTCTCAACTGGAATTTACTGAAGTAAAGACATAACACAATGCTTGCTAATTAGACATTTAAGAAGAAAAAAATACCCTGTTCTCCATAAGGAGACAACATTAATAGGTGCTTCATAATATGGAATGTATTTGAACCCCAGCTGTCTTGCCCCATTACTAGGGAGAAATAGAAAGGCTCAGCTACTCGCTTCATCTTTATGTGCCAGTCTAACCAGTCCAGGCTTCATAACACACAGTCATCTTGTGGAAACAAAGCGCAAGTCTTGATTATTTGGAGACAACTTCTTTCCCTTTCATGGGCATGCTATTTCTAAGGAGGTGCTACCCATACACAACTTCTCTTGACAGGCAACAGTTCCCTTCCCTGTCTGAAAGGTGGCAGGAAAGGCAGGCAGTGACTTTTGGGAGGGATGTATGTCCCAAGCCATCTAGCTGAGGGTAAACTTTTTTTCCAAATTGTGCACTAGGGAGACTGGTGGCTTCCTTGAAAGTCATTATGTCCTTACAAACAGTCAGATCATTTTATTCATTTTAACAGGTTCCCTTCAACAGGAACCCTGGAAGGAACCCCTGGAAGGGGTACATCTTTAGGAAGTCCACCAGATTTGGGAGTGCTTTGAAACACAAGTATATCATTGCACTAGCAAGTACTGGGATATCAGACCCTGAGCAAAGAAACCCTTATGGAAACTTTCAGTATCAGCTAGAGATTCTGACCATTGAGCCCAGGGCACTGGAGAAGGGACAATATGCAGCACACTTAGAGAACTTTGCCCATAACAAAATGTCAAGGCCCCAGGTGAAATTTCAGTGATACTCGGGTTCCTTACACACTAGCCCTTTGCTTTTGGATCTTCCTCCCTAAAAAATATTCCCATGGTTTTTGTAGTCAATCCTCAGCTGAAATTACCTCCTGCAGCAACAGATACTAGTACCCTACAGCACCATACCAGGCTGCATTATAACAGAGGCTCAGCATCGCCCCCTTTATCAAACCCAGAGCTCCCCTCAACCCCCACCCTGCATGTGTGGAGATCTCTAAACCTGATAGATCAACAGATTGAGCTGCTCAATATCGATTACCAGCTTTAAGAAATCTTTTCAGTTCAGTCATAGGCTTATCTGTTGTCACATGGTTAGGGATGATGCCATCAATACAGATTACAAATCTGTCTCAGTGCCCTATAAATCTGCAAGTTTCCCTGTTTCAACCTTCCTAAACCACCCTGGTGGGTCCTGCCAGGCAGCAATAGAGGCTGCGTGTGTGCCACGTCGCACTGTGTTGGCTGTGCAAAGGGTGGGAAATGAAAAATCCAAGAGAGGCTTAACAATGCTCTTGCTCCGACATCTGCTCCCAGCAAGGGCATCTAGGGACCAGCCGCACAGGTTTTTTTTTTCCTTAAAGATGATCACCATGAATGTTGCAACAAATAATAATGTAAAACATTTTGACAGCCAAGTAAGCCATGAAACATTAAATCTCCAAGGCCCATATGCTCCCCTCTGCTAACGCAAGTGGAGAAGAGCAAAAACCCTGTGGAAGCTGGCAGGGAGAAGCAGTTGAGCCACATCACAAGTGTCCCACTCCCCTCTGTTGTATCCGCAACCTTCCTGCTCCAGTGACAGGGAGGGGTGGAAGGGACAGAGGGTTACCTTGCTGCTCTGTCAGCACTATTGTCCTTCAGACTTGGAGAGGTTTTCTCATGCTTGCAGCTTTGATACCCAGCAGCCTGGCTGTAGCCACCAGGAGCCCAAGGAAGCCTGACTCCAGGGAGAGTGGTATGGCCAGGGGAGAAGGGGGCACAAATCCTGTGGGCCAAGACACAGATTTTCATGAGTGCCTTGAGGGATTTTCCTGCTGTTCTTAGGGCCTTGACTGGCTTCCTTGCAAGCAAGCTGTCAGTGAGGAGCTTTGTCACACAAAATTGTTATCTCAAAGAAATTCCACAGGTTTTTTGGCTCTTCTTAAGAACTCCAGGTACTTCCCTCCCCCCACAAGTCCACTTGGCTGCAGAACCTCCTCATTACTGACTAGAGTAACACTAAACCAGGGATCAGTTTGAGAATGACTTATGTTCCAATTGACTACCAAAGATCCCACCCTTGCCCTGCTCAGATGGGAGGCCAGCATCACAAAAAAATAGAGCGAACACTTACCAGAGCCTCGGTGTGTACTGAGCTAGCAGTAGGGCACAGCACACCTGCTTCTGCAGCCAAGATGCAGGAGAGCAATGCATTTAATGTCACACCACAGCTCAAAAGCCCCCATACCTCTTTGTAACAAACTCACATGGGTGAACAAGTTTTTCAACTGCAGTGGGGATCCTTAACTCCTTTATCACCATGTCCACAGCTGATAAACTCCTTTATCACCATGTCCACTGACATTACCAGGAAACCCACCAAGGGGGGGATGTTCCTTAGCCCAGAAGTAACATTCCGTCACTGCAGTTTCTAAACCTATATCCAAGTGATATCAGGGCAATAGTATTAATGGGGGTCCTGGTCATACATTGTTTCAGAATTAGATACTCATGGTTCAAGTGACAACCTTAAACTCCTGGTGAAGCAGCAGTTTGTAATTTTGGCAGTGGTAAGTCAGTGCCCTTTGGATTTAGAGATCTCTTTCTCTCTGATGAAGCCGTGGTGGCTGGCATGCATGAAGACACAGAAAGCTTTTCTGGGGCCTCCAAAGGGGAGGCAGAGGCACCTGGGGCTTCACATGCTTAATATTTGGCAATAGGTGAACATACTCGCACATCAGATGCTAAATATTCAGTGTCTCTCAGTTTTAATGAATCGTTATGACTGAAGAAATCAAAGGTCCCATGGGGAAGAGCTGCACTGGAACATCAGATAAGGAAAACTTGGCGTTGGGATTTTTTTTTAAGATAAAATGAATAGAATTATCTTCATTAATTCACTAACCACAGAAATATTTACAATGTAATTACATCTATTCTTTTTCTGTTCAAATATTATTTTTAAGGTCTTCTTGGCATCGAAGAGCCTCTTTCTTTGAAAATCCTGACCCAGTGTCAGAAAGAGAACAGACCTAAGTCTCTTAATCTAATGGCTGTTAGTGGGGGTGACTACTTTAGCAATGCTCGGCTGAAAAATGAACTTTGCAATAAATGACCTTCAGAGAAGAAGACTATTCATGTTAATTAGTAGCTCTTTTCAAACAGGATTCATATATGCATTAGGCTATGTCATTTCAAACAATGCCATCATTGTAGTAAACATCAAGACAAGACTCAAGTACAGTTATGAAAATTTTAGAAAACTCTAGTTAGTTTTTTTTCCCCTGAGATTATGAGTTACAATTACTGATGTGTTGCACAATAGGATCTCTCCTAATGGCTTTTAGCTTTTGCCACTGCCAACTTTTATATTTAAAATCCATACAATTATGGACAATTTATAAGCATTATGAGGCTCTCTATCCTCCTCACCCATTTTTTGCATCGATTCTTACTGATTCAAAGCAGCTTTGAACCCAGCAAATAAAATGCATTTTGCTTAAAACATAACATTCATTCTTACAGAACCCACTTTATTCTTATTACTACTTATTACTTATTATGCATATTTAATTTAAGAATGCATATTCTCCATTAAAAAATTAGAATATTTTGAAGTACTAGAAAGTGATTATTTTGGTTAGTTCCCCTTGATTAACCACTCAAATGTGGCTGCATTCTTTCTCAAGCACATACATAAAAAGAATGTAAAATGGCAAAAGGAGGCTACCAAAAGGAAAATCATGAACAAAATAAATTGGTGCACAAAATAAGAGACATGATTTTTACACAGCTTTTGTCAAAATGCATCTTAGGAGATAGTTACAGCATATCAAAAATTTGCTCTCTGGGGAGAGATAAACAGTACAATAAATCTGTTGCAGAAATGTCATTAGAAAATAGAGTAAGGAGAAGGTAATGGGCAAGCAAATTGTATAATTCTGACTCTACATGAATTTTGGGCTATATTTATTAACATTTTTTAAAATATGCATTCAAGGAGTAGCTTCCTGCCTGCTGACCCTTTAAACCCAAATACAAAGTTAATTTTAAAAGCTAACCTGTCAGGCACTATGCACAGTTGTTTCACCATCCAAAAAACATACATTCCTAACTAATTACAGAATTAACAATAAATGTATTGTGGAATATCATTTTAGAAATCTGTGTAATGAAGAAAGTCATCTGTGTTGCAAAACAATTAGATAACAAAGGGGAAATTAATAAATATTTATAAGACCAATGTATATGGTTTTTTGGAGCCTTGCAAGATTCAGAAAAGGCAAACAGTTCAGTTTAGCAAACAAACTGCAAGATTGGGCTTTTCCTAAATATCTGGAACATGACGGTGTTCATTATTCACAACTTGGAGGGGCTGCCATACACCATATCTGGTCTCTAACTTGAGCTGGGCATCTGACTGGCTTTCAGAGATGGGGTGATGGGCAAATCTGTCTCTCCAGTGGTCACCAGTGGCTTGGACAAGCAAGTGCCTGCTCAGCATTCTGACTTTTATGAGTCATCCTCACCAGGGGTCAAACTTCCTTCACACATTGTGTAAGGAGCCCAGCCACTTACCTTCATATCACAAATTCCTGTGAGCCAAAAAGCTTTCTGAGTGCTCCTCCTCATGAGGACAGCTCTTTCTGGCCACTGACAACCTTTCCCCTTTCAGATTTTGATTTTGTAACACTCAGCACAGGGACTGCAATGGTTTAGATGTAGCTGCCATTTTATTTAAGAATGTGGGACACACAGATTTTTTTTTTGGTTTTGATCTTTTGCCATTTCAAAAATAGACAGAAAGTAAAACCTAAGGAACCCTCAACTTGATCTTCCTTGCTTTGTTTTGGTTTTTTTTTTGGGGGTTTTTTTTTTTTTTTTTTTTTTTTTTGTTTGTTGTGTTTGTGGGTGGTGGTTTGTTGTTGTTTTTTTTTTTTTT
>JAAGNO010024075.1:23742-90688 GCA_033439905.1 Ceryle rudis
TTGCTTTTTTTTGGTTTTTTTTTTGGGTTTTTTTTTTTTTTTTTTTTTTTTTTTGTGTGTGTCTGTGTCTGTGTGTGTGTATGGTATTCTTGTATCTGTTCTTTAAAGAAATGAAAAAGAAGAATGGACCAGATGTGGGATTCATTTTAGTCATATTCAATCTGTGCAGAATTCAAAGAAATTGTTCCTTTATTTGCTCTCTTCTGGGAAAACATCTTGAGTTCATTTTGTTCTGCTCATAGACTTGTAGAAATAGGTCTGGAAAGGTACTTCAAGAGCTCATATTGTCCATCTTACTGCCTCAAGGCTGACTCACACCCAGTGCTCTCCAACAGCATGATAAATTCAAGTATAACAATAAAATCTTTTTTTTTTTTTTTTCCTACAAAAGCACTGCAACAGAAAGTATAAGGTTAAGAAATAAGCTAGCAACATGTCATGACTCTGCTACAGGATTTAACACTGTTCTCCAAGCACCCATAGTTGCCATCTGCTAGAGGCAGGACATTGGCCCTGTAACTGCTGTTATGTCCTCAGGGCACACCCAGCTGCAAGTTGTGAGGGTAGCTACCATGGTTTCTGCAGATTTACCCTGGCTTCAAATAAGGCAGCTCAGGTACCATAACAACCCTACTGTATCTGCTCACCGGCTACCCTAAAGGCACTCAGGCATCCTCCAAGACCTGCACCACTACAGGGGGGCTGAGAAGGTGCAGAGGTATCATGTGCTCCTGATAGCATCTGCTGAAAGCTGCCCAGCACCAGACATTTTCAAAGGGCTGTTCTGCTCAGCAGAAATTCAGGCCTATATATGCTATTCCAAGTTGGCTTCAGAAAAGGAGGTACAAGACTTTGGTAGCCATCTGGCTTCACAGGCGTAATGGCCACTGAAGTATGACGCAATGTTTTACAATGAGAGCAGGTGTACCCTCTCCCCACCCAAAACCTGTCCCAGCACACACTCTGTCTGACCTACAGTTTGGTCTTCACACCATGGGCTTGCAATGCTTGTTGTCTTGGGAGGGAGATACATGGAATGAGGAGAGATGCCTGAAATGTGACCTAGCTGCTAGACCAAGGTCTCCCAGTCCCAACACATCAAGACCCACAGGACAATCCTGCAGTGTTGCTGCAGTTTTGCAGCTTCTTGTCTTGACCTAGAGGCAGGTGTGACGTTCACATGTCCTGGGAGCAGAGGTGCTATCCTGGCTTGGGCAGGTAGTGGCGAGGGCTGGTCTGTGGCTAGGAGGAAGGGGGGGAAATATATGCAGATGGCTTAATCAATCCCCCTCACATCACTGTGTCTCCCCCCTGCCAGCCTGTGGGTTTGCAGCACTACTGGTTACAGGGAAGGCACTGCAAGGGGCTGCTGCCCAGCCAAGCCTCCCCTTGTCCCAGCTAGCCCATCAGTTCTCGACACTTAACAAACCTTACCCTCTAGTGCTTTTCTCTTTAGGTATGTTTATGCTGTGTCTGTGTCCCAAATTAAACAGCATCTCATTTTGGGCTCGGGCACTGGCAAACTATCCTCGGCACTGTTTAGCTGTTAGTACTCTCCCTGGCATGGCTGTGTTCTGGGCCAGCTAGCGTAGGTCCCAAAATAACCTGCTGGGCACCAGCCAGGCAAGGAACGAGGAAGAAATGCTGACTCTGTAATAAAGAATGTGGGACTTGTATTCAGCCTAATCCAGTACTGGCACAGCCCAGAGCCAGACAGCCTAGAAATGACAAGGGAAGCAGGAAGAAGGAGTAGGGCAAGGGGCACCTAGAGCCCCAAGGAGCAAGGGGGAAGAGCTGGAGCTATGGTGAGAGTGATAACAATCTTGATTTCATGAAGGAGGTTAGTTCTCATAACAATTAGAACACTAAAAAAAGAGAACATCGAGAGTGTAGAGGATAGCAAAAGGAAAATTATGATCCAACCACACAGAATAACAGGACTCAGACTCCCTGCAGTGATGCACCAGACCTGCTCACTCTCACTGAACCATAGCTTTGCTTTTCTGTAGAAGGGGTTAGATGAGTTTAGTGCATACAATAATTTCTACAATAAAACCCCACACTGGGTGACTGGTGTTTGGCCTTTTTCACACTTCGAAGTCTCAGGCTGAGGTGTAATAATTGTTCACCATTATTTTGGATGTTGCCTCTCTAATTCTTGAAGAAGAATTGGCAAGACACCCAAAAGTTGTCCCTCTCTCTGCTGGCCTGGCCAAGGAGTGGCGGTGTCTCACAGTTAGGACATACTGCTAGCTCGCTTTCAGGCCTTGCTCAGGCAAAGAGCAAGGAAAGAGCTTCACTCCCAGATACTGTTCCCAGGAGACAGGTTGGACACAATCCACCTGTTCATAGAAAATTTAGGTGTGGACGCAAGTCACGATACTTCACTTCAGTGCAGTGGGATAAGCCACTGTCTAGTTTATTTCCAAGATTAGACAACTTTTTGTGCTAGCTAGGGATCTAAATTTGTGGATCTGAACACTGCAGACTGAATTTCAAAGGGACTTCACTATCCTTCTTCAGAGAGGACCAAAGACAAGAGGGAGGAGTGAAGTTCTTTAAGGATGGTAAGGATGGGGAGGTTAAAGATGACAGCCACTGTCTGAGTATTTATCCAATAGGTAGAAGGCTCATATACATTTTATCCAGTCTTTTGGATTTGAATCTAGGTGTCTATCAAGTCAAGAGAATGTTCTAACACAAGTAGAAGTCTTGACTGTGTGTTTTGTCATACACTTCTTATGGCCAGGATTTCACTCAGGAAGAAATACTCTGGTCTGTGACAATATGTCAGAGATGTCCTCTAAAACCAGAAAGAGGCAGGTAGTGCTTGATGGGACAAGTTTTGTGTAAACTCCTTCCCTCTCCCACTTCACTTCCCATGGTGGGTGCACTGCATACTATAGGTAAAGAAGGCATATTTTTTTACGATTCAATTTTCTTTGCAGTATTTCAAAACTGAGTCATCCTACCCAGTGCCTGAGAGAGTATAATTTTTGACATTCCATTGGATACAATAATGTATTTTAAACAAAACACATTCACCCTCTATTTCCAGAAGACAGAAAGATTATAAAAATATATTTCAAGAATCTCTGGCACTATTTAGAAAACTGATTGCATTTATGATGAACTGAAGCTTCACATTAGGTATGAAACAAAGTAAAAGCAGATGGTCCATACTCAGAGCTCAAACTGTTACCTTTCAATAGCATGAATAAGGATACGAGAATTTCTCAACTAGATTGCTCTGCTTCATAGAAGATCTGAGTGAGCTATTTGCTATTAAAATCCCTCTTTAGAAGAAATAATGTTTTCTAGTATTTATAAAATACATTTAGCTTCTGCAGTTGACATGAAACAAAACTGTTTTACAAACCACTGGCTGTTTAGCATGTAAATTAGCTGGTTTACTAGAATTGAATTTATACGTGAAACTTTATACAAAATCCTCTTGTTTCTCTAACCCACTAATAAGATCAGCAGAACAACACAAAACATAGATTATGTCTGTCTTTCAGATATAGACTCAATCTTGTTGGCCTAGCGTTCAATAATATTCCTTACATCAGAGCGAAAAGTCATGTGAAAAAGACAGCATTTTTTATGGAGCATATGAGGATTCTTCGTGTGTTCTCAGGGTATAATTTACCTTCAAATTTTTAAATAATTATGTGGAAATTTGTGTTTTTATTGAGTCAACAATTTACATTAAAAGGTGAGCCCTTGCCTAACAAATTCCTGTGGAAGCTGTATATCTTTCTATTATAAGCATGCTTGTGCACTGTACTTTGCTCATCCTTAGTAATAGAGGTATTTGTGAACCAAGGATTTCTTTAATGTTTTTATATTCAGTAAAAGAATGCACAGGGGTCAAAGCAGGATTGATTTGAAGGAGTTAGATTTTAAAATCCCTTTAAAAATCAGGACAAAGGATACCACACTATTAAAATAAAATGCTTAAAAATGAAAAGTATTATGCATGCCACACAGTAGAAGATCAGATTTTTATTAATGCAAGTTTTAAATGCTGATTAATCCTCTTGAGAATCAGTTTCCCAAAGCTTTGGCCTGCATTCAAGTCTTTTTCAAAGGGGCACATCACTTCCATTATTCTGAATATTAATTGAACAACATTATAACTAAGGATACAAAGCAAGATTTAAAACATGATTACAGCTGTCATTGCTTACATCTAAATAAGTCGTTGGAAATTGAAGCTCAGGAAAAAAAAAAGAATAATAATAATAAAAAAAACCTGCTGTAAACCTCTCTTGTCAGGATGGTGAAGCTGCTGCCTCCCACGACCCCCTCCCCCCCCCTTCAGCCAGGATGGATCGTTTGTGTGCCACGCGCTGACGGCTCGGCTGGTGGCTTGTGCTTAATGTATTTGCACAAACTCCCCACACACACACCTTGCAAATTGTGGATGTATTTTGTCTTGCAAAATAATAAAGGTCCCAGAAAAACACTGTCATTTTCAGATGTGAACGGGAAGAGGGTTGATAATTGTTCAAGACAAAGCTGTCTGTATACTCTTACTTCCAGAAAGGGTTTATTTTATTTGTTTGGCATAAACCATTTTCTGATCCAGCTTCAGCGCATGCCTCTATATAAGCACTCGTGCTTAACGCTAAGCACGTGCTTAAGTGCATTCCTGAACTGGGCCAAAAGGTACCTCCTTTGAAATATTTGTCCATAGCTGCTGTTCTTGGAATGATGCCTTTTTTTGGTGAAAACTGATGTGGGGTTACAGTAAACATCTAATTCTGATTAGACAAATGGCATTATGGAGGAAGTATTAAAAATTTATAGTCCTATTTACTAAGTTTATTTGTTGACCATAAAAAGCAGAATCTTACATAACATAAAAAGCATCCAATCCTAATGATGAAAAAGATATAAAAAGATAATGGTGCAATCATAACATGTCTCTGAGAGTTTGTACATCTCAGTTGCAGTTTGGCACATCGCATAATTTTGTTGTGCCAAACTGGCACCAAACCACAACATGTTAGTGAAAAGGGCCCACAGTTTAAGAGGAAAATCTAGAAGTGTTAACTATACACTGTCTAATTATACAACCTTACTGTCCCAGAATGTGATTTCTGAAACCATTTCTGACATATGGGAAGAGGGTAGAACAGCTGGTCATTAAGGTTTTCTCAAGACTATTTAGTAACACACTTGAATGTAATTAAAGTGCTACATTAAATACCGCACTTGTGTACAATGTATTTTTAATCTTTATGGCATGCTGTAAAAGTAAATAAACGCAAAGCATTAACATTTCTCCCCTTCATCTCCTAAATTGTTAAGATATAATGACAGCCCCTATCTATGATGCATTCATTACCTGAAGAATACTCTGGTGCTTTGTGAGCATCCTGTGCAGCAGGTAGGAAGCAAACCCAAGCTGAATTGTGCAAGATGGATAGAAGTTTACTTGATTTCATTTGCCCAAGTTAAGCCATGCTGACTTACCTGGATGTATTTCAACAGACAATGTTGCAATGATCCTGGTTTATTTGAAAGTTTCCTTTGGAACCAGTCAAGGTGATGTAAAGCAACTTTGACCCACACCAGTTCTAACGCAAGAAACAAAACTTTGTACACAAAATGTGCAAACATCCTTGCAGCAAACTTTACTCTCAGGTGTCCTAATGGGACTTCTGCCCTGAAATACAGGCTCAGAATTCATTTCCATACAGATGCAGATTACAGATGGTTTAAATTAGGGAATTGCTTTTTTAGCCTGTAATCCTCATTCCTATAGAAGTACCTAGAGCATCAAGACAGTTAAACACTATACAGGATCATGGTCCTGATTATTTACATGTTCTCTTCCTCTACTGTGTGTGACTGTCTGTGGCCTGTATTTCTATATCTACAGACAATAATCAAGGGATCTAAGGCCACTTTAAAGGAACTTGAATCAGCCAAAATCTGTGGCACAACTCATAGTTGAAAAATTGCCTTGAGAGTGGCACCAGTTATCCATTAATGATAGCCTGGGGACTCTGTGGTCCCAAAACCACAGAGATGCTGTAGCATTGTGAAAGAGATGGATTTTTGATGCACTTTTTTGTTTTGATGCACAAATGGGTAAGGAAAAAATTGTTTTAAAATATTTACTTTGGCACAAAGTGTTTCTCTGCACTAGATTTTTGCTTTCTGATATTGGTGAGTTTTTCAAATTGTTTCATAACACTTCTCCTCTGAAAAGAGAGGACAAATTTATTGAAAAGTTGAAACTGTTCTTGAATTCTAAATTTCAGCAAATATATGTTTTAATTGACTATTCACTGAATATGGTCAAGAGCTGTTACGAGTTCATTCAGTTCCTTGGAACATTTCTCTCTGTGTGTGAATTCAGAACTTTCTAAAATACTCTTTTGTCCTGCGTTATGGTGGTTTCCTTTGAGCATGAAGGGTAGCTCTACACAGCATTTTCCAACATCAAAGCAATAAAGGAGGACAGAGAAGAAGTTTATAAGACGACAGGTTTAACAAAAGCACTCAGACTCTAGCTTCCAAGGTAATAAACTGGCATTCATCAGGAACACTACAATGAAAACCATGGAACTAAAAACATGTGTACTGCATTCACAAGAGCTATCTGGTGACAGTGATGAGTTCTGCCTGTGACTGCTCATGTGGTGAAATCAAGCTTTATGTTACTTTTCAAATGTAGTTGTTTTGCTTTGTGAGGGTTTTTTTGTTGTTATTGTTGTTGTTTTCCCTGAAATATGATGTTGGGGTTTAATTTGTAAACAGTAACTATTTGCAAGCGAGCAAAGGAGTATGACCTGCTGTGTTTTACCTTTCTAAATTGGTCAGTCCTGTTCAAATAAATGAAGCTTTTCCTTTCTGCTAATGGTGCATGTACAGAATTTTATTTTAAAAAGGAGCAGTGGCATGAGTAGCTGATCATCCAGTCTTCCTGACTCTGTTCACGGATGGATTTTGCATCACATTACATCCTGCAGCTGGTATGTGCTATCAAAACCAAGAAATGCCAACTAATGTAGAGAAACCCACGAAGGCAGGAGACACAATTCTCCTATGGCAAGTTAATTCATTTTCACAAGAGATGAAAATAACTATAGATCTTACCACATTCAGCGTTAATTGCAAAACTCATCTCTCTGACTTAACTTTGCCTCATTAATTTCTTCACACAGAGTTGCCAGGTACAACCACATCTAAGCACAAACACAAGCAAACAAAACCATGCTAATCCAGCTCATTTTCCCACAAGCTAAAAAAAAAAAAAAGAAAGAAAAAAAATGAAAGGTACTGGCATATTTAGGTATTTGGAAGATAGTCAGATATTGTGCTGGTAGACGCTATGTAAATACTGTGAGAAGCAAATATAACTTCTCAATAAAAACTTCTGCAAAACATACTGTCACCTCACTTTTCTAAAAAGTAAGTTCCTTCAGGGTTAACCCAAAGCCGTTCACTTTTAGTTTGCTATGTTTAAAGACCAATATTAAGAAATAAGTTAGACATCACTTCTTTCAAACCACAGCAGACAACCTTAGGTCCTTTCCAAAACCACCCAAAAAACATGCAGCTGCCTTTAACCTGGATAGGGCATGGATATTGCCAGAAAGAGTTAATTTTTCTTCTGCAAAGGAAATGGGATGTCTCTGCAAGAGAACATCTCCCGAGTGATAGATAAGTCAATCCCCTTCTGAAACACAGGAAGGAGTTGTGAGGAGCAACACAAGATGTGAATTGATGGTGTGCAGTGTACACAACTTGTTCATTTAAGCAAATGATACTATTCTTTTTCCTTTCTTCTTATAGTTTTCCCAACAGTACTGTTGATTTAACCCCGTATAGTCATATCACAAGGACTGAAACATCAAATAATACCCATAATCATTACAGAGAGGTTTGTGTGCATCACAGAGGTCTCTTCACTAATTTGTCTGAAAAATGTCTGAATCTGCTGTGCATAGACTTGAGCACTCAGTCAGACCTCCGGCTTGATTCCACTCAGCTGAACTCAAAATTAGATCTTAGACAACAGCCATCTCTAAGACAATCAACCTCGATCCAGGCATTTCTAGTGAATGAGCATTAATTGTCCTTGCACAAAACATAAGCAACCCACCAGTACTGTGTTTAATTGTCTGAGCCTGACCAAGACAGCTGGATGGAAAGCAAAGACCGGGTACTATGGACAGGGCCACAGCTCCTGCTGGCTGCCCTGTTGTCCCTGCCTGCCCTTCTTGTCCTCATGCCCCAGGCTGGCAGTGCCATCAGCTACTTCTCAAAGGTCTCCTTCTGGGGGGATTTAGCCCTGAAAAATCAGCCATAGCAATGATTATTATGGGATTCATGCTCTAGGTTTTTTGGCTCATTTCTTGAGCTAAACCACCTGTTGAATGACAAGCACTAACCTGAATTATCCCGAGTATTTTTTTATTTTTTCTTAGAGAAGGAGCAGCACATCAAATACTTTGTCTTTACTGCTGTGTATTCTTCTGTCACCAAAAAAAAACCCAACAGGTTTTGTTTCCTTGATTTAATCTACCTCATTCCATTTCCCCTTCTAGTGACAATTTCTAATTACTTCAGCCTCCTGACTCAGATATTAAATCGAGTCAAGACGAATAAGCATAATCTATTGATTTAAATAATATTCACTCATTAAGTCTGCAGCTTCCAGGTGAGACATTCTTCCCTTAGAAAATACTCAGCACTCCTACTACCATGAGTTGCAGCCAGATATATGCAGCTCAGACTCTAGAAATCTCTTCACCAGGATATACTTGGGCAGCACTCTGACACAGCCTGCCTTTGGCTGTCCAACATACTGTAGGAAGTGTGATTAAATAAACTGAATACTCAGAATTTACCTATAGCTCTCTACATTTACTGCTTAAGGGTAGAAAGAAATGTATACCTGAGATTACGAAGACTAAATCACAAAGCTGAATTTTACCCAGATGAAAAATGCCTTTGACATTAATGAATGTATATAAAAACCATACACATAGGTGAGGCAGGATTTTGGTATTTCAGTGATGAAATTCCTTTTTAATTATTTTTTTCTAAATTTGTTTTTGCAGTAGCACAACTTTGAAAGAAGAACAGTCAGAACGTTCTAAAATAACTAAAAGAAATTTTCATGAGGATTAAAAAGAAAGGAAGCTTTCAGTAGTTTTCACTTGTAATGCTGAGTCCACTACAGGATACAACAATTCAGGCTCAGAACACTAACACCTTTGGTTCTGACCCTGCTAATGTGCCTGTCACTTGCTGTCTGTCAGAGGTGCTTAACTGCTTAAAGCCCCATTCACAAAACTCAAAAACACTCAGAGAATTTTAGAAAACTTTCAAACTTAAAAGAAATTTAGTTTGATGCAGAAGTAATGAGAAACAACAGCCCTCCAAATCATTTTTTCCTCACTTCAGGAGCCTAAAAGCATTAAAAATTGAAATATCTTTAACTTCAATTACCAGTAAAACAATTTTTGAGTAAGACTTTTTTTTTAAAAAAAAATAAGCTTTTCTAGGAAATGTGAATATTTAAACAAGAATTTTCTGAATTTATTTTAAAAAATGAACAAAGCTTCTGAAAAAATAAAGTTCATTTGCCTTTTTTTCTTCAGATAAAAGTAATTTCCTGACCACTCCAGACTCCTATTATAGGGAAATAAGGCAAAATTGTAAACATTGTGCAGGTGACAGTGCACAGACAGCACATATGTCTACATAAGACCATACATGGTCAGTTTGGTAAAGTGCTGTCTGGTCCTATTTACAACTGATCAGTCATGAGATAAGATAACATGCTTGCACTGGACAAAGTCTTGAGGTTACATGTTGCTGCCATGCTTTCCACAGTTTGTCATTAACCAGCTATTGCAAGATGTTTTTTAAGTACCTTCATCCTGTCTCCAGCTCAGCACTGTCTCTCTCCCTTAATAACCAGGCTAAATCAGCAGGAATAATTAGGGAATCAGACACTACTTAGTGTCAGTACAGGCAGCCAAATAACTTCTATATCTCTTCCTATTCCATAGGGTCACCCCCCCTTCTTGTGAAGCTCAGTCTTTTACAGGAAGGCACAATGTGCTAACTCAATGATAAGATTTTTGGATCGTGTGATTCTTATGTTTTGCAATTAGTGTCAGGCAATGCTACATACAAAAATATATTTTCTCTCTCCTCTTTCTAGCAAAATGTCACTCCTCCAGCAGAAACTGGCTCACTTTTTTTCCTGAAAACACAAGGGAATTTACACACCTATGCCATTTCTATATGATGTAAGTAGCTAGCCCCCTAAGGATATCTTGAAAAGGCAAACACTAGGACTGCTTTCTGAATACTTGCTTAGCTAAAATTACCACAATTCATGCTCAGAAATTCTCTAAAGAGAGATGTATTGTCACGCTTGGACAGCAAAATACAGATATCACACTTCACAGGAAAATAAAAGCAGAGGCATTCAAAGTTTATCTCCGCCAAATAATTTTAAAAGCTGATTTTTGCATCAAAGTGCTTCCTAGAAATATGCAATTATATGCAACGAAGAACCCTGGGATGTGTGTGTATCCACAGAGTGAGATTCTCACTCAAAGTCTTAGGTTCTCATAACAACACGCGCACTAGACTTGAAGTACGCATCTCGTAATATATTCTATTACCTCATTGTCATTTACTTGTTGGTAATGAATGCATGTGTTAACAGAACAGCATGCTGATGCATTTTTTCTGCCATTGTATGTAACATATTTTCTAATTCTTCTGCTCTATTCAGCATTTGACCCTAACGATAGGGGATTATAGTATTAACTCTCTACACAGCACACATTCTTTACAGACTTTCACTAAATACTGTAAGCCTGCTGCAGAGCGGAATAAAAGTGAAAGCATACCGTCTGGTCTTAAGCTGTGCACACAGAGGGTCGTGATCCAATTGGAAGGGAAGCAGAATTTTAAAAAGAAAGAGGTTTGACAAAATTTTAATCCTTGTCATTTTCATTTCTCTTACCCTGTGGATTTGGGTGATTTTATTTACACTGTCAGCTTGAGCCTAGGGATTGAAAATCAGGCTTTTATGGAGATTATTAAAAGTACATACAGTACACTAAAGGCTGGACCACTGCTATATGCTACTAAAAATATGAATGTGGATGTTCTATATTATACATTTAAGGAGGTAAGTGCCATCCTCCCTGTAAGGCTGGACTTAGCAGTTAGGCTCATTGTGATTATGCTGAAGTACATGTTTTAACAAGGGTATTTATGAGTGGCTTCAGAGTGCCAGAAGTGCACTGAAGAATGGAGAAGTACCTTCTAAAGGGACAAGGAAGCAGCATTTTAGGAACAACTGTGGACACTGTCCACATTGAAGGTGTACCTGAACACTGAAGAAACAACTCCTGGAGGAGCTGCTGCTCTCCCTATCCCACAGCCAAGCAAGGGCAGCCTGCAGTCTAGCCCAGCCTCAGAGAAACAAGAATCTCATCATGGGTGATTTTATTCTGGAAGTCCTCTCCTGAGGTTGGCCTCACTCCCACAGTGATGAAGAACTAGGACAGTGTCTAGGCAGGTATGAGATGGGTTGGGTTGAAGATGCAGCACAGAATTGCTAGGTTGTGCTGCAAGGCCAAGCTGGCCAGGCGGCTGGAGCCTCCTCAAGTTATGTACCCATCTACCATGGGGACACCTCCTGCTCCAGCTTTCCTAAGGAACACCCATGGGTTGGAGTGCCTTGCACAGCTGACAGTTCAGGGGCTGGACAAAGGTAATAGCAGAAGGAGATGAGCCATGCCACCTTCACAGCAGCCCAGACTATTTCTCACCCAGTGTAGGTGTAGATGACCTGTTGCAGGAGCTGCTTCTATGCCCTAGGAGATTTTTGGCCCAAACAAATCTAATAAAATGATTGCACCTTGAGTAGGGTTCTTCTGACTCCTCTCACCCTGAAGCCATGATTTTGCTGTATCAATTAAATAGAGCTCTAAATAGGGATGGAAACACAGGTAAACACAATGAGTTTTTTCAGACCAGGCTGCCAAAAATCTCTTAGCCCCCAAAGCAGCTGAATTTCTCAACTTCTTACCCAAGAAATTTAAGAAAGTAAGAGCCCTGATGATGCAGCTCCAAGGCAACGAGCTCACTGCATCCCTGTGTGGTGAGGAATGAAACAAATAGCCCCAGGAGACACCCTGAGACTGTCTTTGGGGTCCAGAGTGAAGTCCCTATGCTGAAAGCAGCTTTCATGGCACAGCTGGAGGGAAGCAGCACATCAGACATCTGAATTTACTTCCACCAGCCAAAACCTGTAGGCTTCTTTTGGCCCTGTCCTGTGGAAGTGCATACAGGGCAGTGGGGTTGACCCTGCACCCCCAAACTCAGCAACACTTGATAACTCTCATAATTTCAGCGTGACAGTGTAATATCCCCTGGTCCTGCAAACTCTTTACACACACACACACACTTCCACTCCGTGGTCATGGACAGTCATGTTAAAACTGCAGGACTGAGGCCATAGTCATTAGTATTTCACACAGACCTGGTAATAAGGTTATTAAAACAATCCTGCCTGGACTCTGGGAAAGGAGGAGGATAGCTTTTCCATTTTTTTTTTTTTCACTCAGGGAATCAAAAGTGTTATTTTTCCATCCAAAGAAACTGCTTGAAATCAAGATACGTGACTCTCACCGTCCTCACAGCTCTGAAACCTTGGATATCTGAGACATGTAAAATAGAGGGTTATCGTGCTAAGGAATGAAATGAGCAGAAGCAGTTGCACAACTTGGCCATCTCACAATTGAAAATGGAGTTATGCTGGCTCCACCTGACTAGAGTGCCAGCAGCACAGAACTTTGGAGATGTGCTGCCTCCATACCTCCCTCAGCCAATTTTCAACACACTTAAGGTGCCTTCTGATAACAGGGCCAGAAACAAACCCCACTGAGGACAATAGGGATCTGTCTTTCAATATAAATGGCAGGTGGATCAGGCCCGCTCAGGAAAATTTGGCTGCTGTTCTGAGTGGTTCTCAGTGTGCCAGGGTCCTGCTAAGACATCCAGATTGGCATCTCAAAAATCCAGGCTAAACCTGTCAGCCTTAGGTTGGAAGTCTCTGACTTGGGCCTTATCCTGGAGAGGTGTTCAACACCCTCAGCTACCACTGACTTCACCATGAGCTGAGCAGGCTCAGTACTTCTCAGGATTGCTTGTGCTCTACAGGATTGTACTTATTGTCCTTAATACTATCTCATTCTGGTTATTCCCTATTGCCCAAGGATAATCCCAGGGCATTATTCCCATTATGCCACTTGCCATTCCCATTATAGTCTTTAACAATGTTTTAAACCTATCTTTCATTTTTAATTTCCTTAGCAAAATATCTGTATTTTAGTTGCATGCATTTATGTAGTCTTTGAAAAATGTGCTTTTATTACACATATGGCATGATCATGTAGCTTCACTACTTTGAGTCTGGTAGATGAAAACAACTCTGAATACAAGGGGAAGCCACATGTGTAAATATTTTTAGCATCAATATTGTTACCTGTTCCCAGTCATAAAAGTATAATTAAACAGCATGTATTAAAACAGTGCACTGCAGGAATCATTGCAGCTTACTTGTCTGTTTCAGGCAAGAGACAGATTTTTTTATTTTTTTTTTTTTACTATCTTTAGGCTGGAAAGGAAGGAAGAAGCCATCATAACCATTTTATGTCTTTAGCATGTGCAGTTACAAGGCAAAGTACCAGGATCTTACAGACCATTGTAGTTTTGATTCATCTTTCTCCTTAAGTAATTGCTAAGCTGCTGCACAATGGTAGCTACAAAATCATTCATCAGCAAGACTTCTCCAGTGACACTTTCTTATGTCAGAGCCACCTGGTACACCAAGTGCCTCCACAAGTGAGAGTCAGGTCAGAAGAGCTGGGTCACTTCCTGCTTGCCCATTTCCTAAATCCCCACTTTGTCCCCTTCCCAAAGCACTGCTCCCATTCCTTCAGTGAGCAGGAGGTCCGAGTCCTCCCCCAAGCATTGCTTTTAGGGCTGATGGTGATTTCCACCTGAGCCTCAAGCCAGCAGCAGTGCCTGACCCACATCATCACCCTCAAAAGTGTTCCCCTGAAATAGAACTGCTTCCCTTCCTCCCTGTCCCTATTCCAGTCAGTTTGTTTCTGATCTATAGCAGACAAATTTTGGAAAGCCCAGATACCCAGTCCACTGGGATGCCCGGTCCTGTGTGAGGCAGTACAGTGGTAAGGCTCCAGCCATTTTCCAGCCTGTTTTCAGGCTCCAGAGGGATTGCTGTGTGTATGTTGCCCATGGGCTCTGACATCTAAGTTGAGGCCATGGAGGAACCCAGGGCATGAGAGGACTCCTGTGTGACCAGGTTGATTTTTCAGTGATGCTTCAGTCATTGTCCAGTTCGACACATCATGAAAGACAAATCATTTCAGACTGAATTAAAAGTGACATTTGAAAGCACTTATTTTAGGAAAGAAAAAAAAAAAAGGAATGTAGGAAATAAGGCCAGAAAGGGTCAGCTGCGCCAGCAAGTGCAGATCTTCACAGATGAATAGACTAGAGACTCCACAGGCATCCTGCCTGAGATGTCCCTGCACACCACTGGCCCCAGGATGCTCCCCAGCAGTTTGTAACAAACTTTACACTTCATCATAAAGCAGCTGCAAACTTAATGATCCCCAGGAAGCAAAGAGGCATGATCCAATGCATTGTCAATAACCCAAATCCTTGTAATAGAAGGAAAGAGTTAGGTGAAGTGCCCTGCAAATCCTAAGAAATTAAGACAGATAAAGACAATTCCCTTTTCTGCAATAGTTCCTGACAATCTGATCAGCCAGGAAATTTCTTCCTTACCCCAAATCTGGTGATCTCTTTAAACATGAGCTTATGAGTGAGATACATGTGGAGATTAGGGGCTCTAGCCTACCTCCTGCTCTTTCATAATTCAGAGGTGAAAGAGAGACCTACCCAGAAGTCTAGCAATGCATAAATGAAAAGTAAAAATGACCCTTACTGACCTCCACAGACTGCAAACAAAAGTCCTGAAGCATGTGATTAATAGAATAAAGCAATGGTGCAAATAAACAGCCAAGGCTCTTTTCAAACTCAGCTGCTGACACCTAAACATCAGATACCAACTGATCCACAACACAAGCCTCACTTTCTGTCCCTAAGAATTCTGCGATACAATCGTTTTCATTAGCATACCCAACTGCAACCTAAACCAGTGAATTTCTCTGTTCCCATTACCAGAACATCACTTCTTGGATGGATGGAAATATCTCTCTAAATTTCCAGTCTGAATGTATTAATAATCAGCTTGCATCCACTTGATCTCATGCCAGTATTATTCTTTAACTAATTCTTTTTGTCTTTGAAGTCTACCTCCCAAATGTCTTTGTGAAAACTCATCATATGCCCTTTCCTCCTTAGTTTTACTGGAGGAAGCAATTCAAGAGTGTTCAGTACATCCTCATAAAATAAAGCAAAATTTTAGTACATATTACCTTGAAAAGTTTCAACTGTTTAATATCATCCTAAAATTATTTTTAGGTCCACATGAAATAAACTTCTTATTTTGAAGAAAATATAGTTTTCTAATTATTTTAAAACACATTCTCATCCCATGGCTACAAAATTGGAAGTTTAAGAATTCATGGAAGAACATATTTTGCCCAACTCCAAACAGAAACCACTAGAAACCAAGACTCACCTAACAGATATTTAAGAATGGAATTAAAGAGAAAAAGAAAGCAAAGCCTTGGCAAATAAGCCAAAAATTTGAACCTGGATGCACTGGCAGTTTTGAATCCCATAATTCCAAATGAAACATGGGGAAGATTACAGGAAAGCTGGAGAATGAATTTTCAATTTGGAGTATTTCTAAACCTCACATAAATTGCATCTATTTTCTTTTTTCTCAGCCCTAATTATGTTATTTTTAAGATCATGTTCCTTGACTGTTTTTCCATTTTCATTTGAGATTTCAGCATTCTCTGCTGATGTTTATACCTCAAATAGAGCTGATTCAGGCTATAGGGGATGCAACAACTCATCTTTTCTCATATTTTTAGCCCCTATTCTCTGACCCTTCCCTCTTCTTTTCATCTCCTCTCAGTTTAGAGCCTACATTCTCATAACCTGTACTTCTTTCCAAAGTCATCTATATGGATAAAATCATTTACATGTTTTCCCAGCATTTTTTGCATCTATCCAGGATCCTCTTACTAGCAATAGGGAAGCCATCCTACTGCTCTTCACCATTCCCTGCTCCTTCCATCTGGTCACCACACGGCTTTTACATCTCCAAGTGCTTCAATGTGAAGAATGGACTAAAACAAAATAATGACTCCATTACATGTCCTATCTCCTTCTCATAAATTTCAAAGCCAGATGAGACCATTATCACCTGCTCTGATATCCAGCATAACACAGGACTTCCTGAGACAGATTCCTCACTTCACAATAGGAAACAGCAGCCCTGACTCATAGCTCTGGCCCAATGTAATGATGGCTGTCTCCCAAGAAATAAAAAAAAAAAAAAGCAATCCTGTTTCATGTACTCTTGCACGAGACTTTTGATTACTTGTTGCACAAAAGAGTTGAACATAAATTTTACCATGAGAAAATTCCATACATTTTCTCGTTGCTCTTAAAGGTTTATTTCCTACCAACACTAAAAAAAAAAAAAGGCAGTCTAGAGAAAATTGTTATTATTACCAAAACCGCATGCTTATAATAGTGCATCTTATCTTTCATTCTACGATTTGATAACAAGAGCATAATTAGATCTCAGCCCCATAAAAATCACAGTAACTGACATTTACTTGTCCTCTCAGGACAGTACAGCACTGGTTACTCCCTTGGGGAGCAGAAGTGACTGCTCTGTTGAAAATGACATATTCAGGGTGCAACGCAGTATTCAGTATAAGCTTAAATGTAAATCCTACTAAAGGAAATAGACTTCATCACTTATCCCAATAACTGCCTTTAGGAATTCCTATACCAGCCTCAAAGGGACAATTCCACCTACTGAAAGTAGAAAACCACACCCTGATACACCTGGTGTATGCTACTTTTCAGAAACTTCTCATTCAGGTGTCAGCCTGCTATGACTCAGCTTACAGTCCTTACATCTTACTTTACCTACAGTGCTTTGGAACAGCTGTGGGTCCAGAGAACATGTATTTCTGAGATTAGGTCCTTTGCTCTTGCCTGCTATAAGGTCACTGAGGAGCTGCTCTGCCCCTTTGTGCCTGGGCATGAGCATCCCCATGGCTGCATAAGGCAGCTGGGGGAAGGAGCAGCTGGATCCACCAGCAGCTGTGCAGGCGTGCAAATCAAGCAAGTGTTTGGTCCGGAGGCCATTCACAGCCCTATCCTCCCAGCAGCAGTTGGCTCGCTCCTGGTGGAGATAGAACATATGCTCCATACATCCTATCCTGTGATTTTTATTACCCCAATTCACTCAGCCTATAGTGACAAGTACAGGTCCTGAAACAGGTATTCTTTACCTCTTTTTTTACCATATTAAGCCCACAACAATGTTCAAAAAAGTTGAGCATCTGTACTGCTTTAAACCTCTGCCAGAGAGCACGTAATGTACCAACCGGGGAAGAGGAGAGCTCCAAGCTAGCCAATGGCTAAAACACTGCAGGGATTATCTCTGGAGAAATGTAAAGTACTCTTTAGATGCTCTGTCATGAGGAAATAGACAAGTATGGAAAACACAGGACAGCTTTGTACCAAGGTGTCAGAGAACATGGACGTAGCCTGGTGATGTCTCAGACAACACCCACAAATCCCATCACCTGTAGGCGGCATTTCCCAGTACTTGCACATGTCTATTAGTCTTGCCACATTAAAATGTACATTTCTGCTGATAGAAAATTGATATTGCTTGGGTTTACTCTTACTTGATTTGCCACAAAAAAATTCTTGAACAAAGATGTCTCTTTCACTGCCGTCAGTCAGACAGACAATCCTGTGACGTACAGGTGAAGAACACTCATATCTCCAGACAGCACTAGTATTCTTCAGGAACCTGGTTTCAGTATTAGTAATTTCTGCACACCATAAGCATGCAGAATGGCTCCCATCTAACACCACAAGACTTGAGCTTCTGCAGCCACAATGCCATGGTGTCCATGCCAAAGAGCATGGACTGGATGGGGACAACATTGCAGGTCCACAGTACCTATTTCCTCTGCACAGAAAAGCCTGCAGGAACAATACAAGGAGACTTCACTGCCTTTCCTCTGTGGGGAGGGGGCATTCTGGCCTGGAAACACATGCTTGCTATCAGCAGCAATTTATTTTCCTTTCTGTCCCCAAGCTGGGTTAGAAGGACTAGTGTCCCAACTCCAGCCACAGTCCCCATCTCCTTTTATATGTGCATGTGTGTAACCTGCCATTCTTTTGCAGATCTCCTTGCTCAGGCCCAATCTCTGTTCTTCAAGTTGGCATGACAGCAGCATACCAAGTAGGAGGTTTTGGCTTGTGTGTAGAATTTGGAGAGCAGTTTTGTAGTAAGTTGCTATACTTTTTGGCTTGCAAGCCCTGGGAGCATATGGCCCATTGCTTGCAAAATGCTGATATTTTAAAATTGGGGGAGGAATAGAGCATGGCACATTTATTTTACTTCAGTGCCACTATTTTTGCCAAAACATTCCCTGCCACACCATCCTGGATCATGCTGTTCTATCCATCATTAAAGCAAACCCCGCACTAACTAAAAAGTGGATGATGTAAACTAGACCTCTAACAGGCCTGAGAAAAACAGCCTTCCTCTACTCAATCTCCAATATGAAATTCTGTCAATTAATAAGTAGAGTGAGCAGTCAATGTTGGACTATTTCTGCTCACTTCTGAACTCTTGCAGCTGGCCTTGCTTATATTTTCAACAAACATCTCTTCTTTTCCAAGCAATGAAAACTTTATGGACTGTTATTTCCTTCCTCTCAACTTCCCAAGAGCTAACACCAGCACACTTGAGATGCTGCAGACTTATCACTTCTACCTTGAACTAGTGGTTGACCTGAAGTGAGAGATGCCAGGAAATAAAATAGACTTCTCAAGTACAGACAGAAGAACAGGGCTAATCCAAGCACAGCTCTGCTAAACCACTACAGTAGCTGTAAAAATGCATCTGAATTATTTTTATGTCTTCCCAGAGCCATTTAATAATGATGAAAAGCTCAACATTTTGTTCTTGGAAAGAGTTAAATAACCAGTAAATAAAGGTGATCTACAAGACATTAATTTACTTGAATTTCAAAATGCTTTTTATAAGGTCCCTTAAGACACACTATTAATGGAAATAAATAACCACAGTGCTAAGGAAGCAATCTTTGTTAAGGATTAGAAATGGGTTAAGTGACAGAAAACAAAGGGTCCTAATAAAGAGCTTCCTCTGAGAACAGAAAGAGGTTAATGGGAAGGTACCATTATCATCTGTGTTGGGATGAATTTTATTGAGTTATTCACATGCAGAGTCAAAGGAGACAATGTAGAGGGATTTGGGATACTTGGGTGATGCCACCATATTTTTTCTGGGTCTAGCTCTGTAATTTTTACTCACACAGATAAACCCACTTGAAGGTAGGTGGGCTGTGCATAAAAGCTGCATAATCCCAGCAGTGTCTGCAGGAACTGACTTTTGGTTAATAACAATTATGTGTGTGAAGAACTCCACATGTATTGCTGGTAAATTAAGAAGTATGATGCCAAATTAGCTGAGTTAAGGATTACTCGAGCAGCGCAATACACAAGCTCCAAATCTTTCCATAAACACACAAACAGCCACCCACCTGTGGGGTCTTTTAGGAAGAGGAAAATTATTTACAGAAGGTAAATCAAGATAGTTCCACCTACCTTAATTACTCTGAACAGTGAATGTGCAAATATTTGTTTATTTCAGTGGATTATGCAAGGGTGCAAGAATGAAAGAATCACCACTTAATGTGTCACCTCATAAAGCCAAAGTTAAAAGCTGAAAAATAGGATGACTATACTGAAAAACAGAACATGCAAAACCAGAGCATGATATAATGATATTATATTAAAAAAGGTCCTTCCTCTATTTTTTCTTCAGCTTTGTTCCCTGAAACACAACTAAGAGACATTTTATGTTGGAAGTGTCCAGAAAAATAACTCAATGTTCAGAGATAATAATGACACATGATCTCATCTTTGTGGGATAATCTTCCTGTCATAGTGGCAGAAGCCTTATCCTTAGAGAAGAACTAGCAAGAACTTGACTGCGGAATTTAGCATGATGGACAGGGAAACCCATTCAATGAACAGTTAGCATATGCCATATCCTGCAGGAATGCAGCCCTTCTATTATCTGATGGCTCTTACTACCGCAGAAACTCACCAAATCAAAGATGTCTTGGATCATCTCAGGGAAAGAGAGAGATGTTTTGTCATTAAACAGATGAGGATGGGTATATTTCCATAGCCTGATTTTCAGGGAATCTACACATAATACATTCAAGGATGAGCTCAGAGAGTCAGAATAGGTGAACCAAGTATCTTCCTACCCATGCCATTAGCTCATAGAGGGGCCTTTGACAGACTACTTCTGTGTTCCCAGGCTCCATGTCCTCCTAACACACTCACCAAGCTGTTAGGAGGCCTAATTAATTATTTTATAGCAGTGGTTCATTTGCCAGACCTGGGGATTCCTGAATTAAGAGTACCAGAAAAGTTCAAACTATTGTGTTATTTTCAAGTGTAAAATGATAATGACTTCAGCAGCTTTTCACTGCTCACTGGGCAGCCAGTGGCTGGAATTGACAGTTTCTGGCTGCATTATTACCACTCATGTATCCATGGAAATGGATGGCAGATCTGCAGAAATAACAGGAAAGTTTTTAAAATACAACTTTGCTCTGTAATAGCAAAATATAATCACATTAGAAGATGTAAATTTCAACAGAAGAATTCAAAGCACTTTCCATTGTTTGATTCCTTTCCATACAACTCCTGTGAGCAAAGCAAAGAGCACAGAGGGGGTTGCAGCCCCACCATAACATGCAGCCGGGCCTGGGGAGGAGGAAATCAGCAGCTGCTCAGGAGCACAGCACTGCAGTATGAGACAGGAAGTGAAGATAACGATGCCCAGTTGAAACCCTCACCGCAATGAAAGCATCTGGTGTAGAATTTGGTGCAGGCAGCACACTTCTCACCCCTGATCTTCGCAAAATCCTTACTGCTGGGTTTTTGGGGTGTTTGGGTTTTTTTTGGTTTGTTTTTGTTTGGGTTTTGTTGTTGTTGGGTTTTTGTTGTTGTTGTTGTTGGTTTGTTTGGGTTCCCCCCCCTCTCTCTCTGATGCTTTTCCTAAGGTCAGGAAAGAAATGTGAGTTTTACACCAGCAGAAGCTGCAGATGCACAGCATAGCTCTGGCCACATAGCCAAGTGTTGACTTTCAAACTCCAGGCCTGAAAAATCACGCCCTAGTTTATTTTTGTCTATGTAGCTATATTGTTTGTGGAGCAAATGGGACTGAGAACCTTCAAAACACAAAATCAGTCAAATTATGCCTGGCATTAGGCTATATGAAGTCTTCAAACTCCACCTTCTTTATGGACCCTATCATCTTGTGTGCATCATGTCATATAATTGAATCAAAATTGTTTAGCACTAATAAGGTATCTCTGAAGCACAGGTGTTTGATACATGCAGTGATATGAAGGAGAAGGACAGCCTATGTCAGCCCAGCAGCAGAAACTATCAGCCGCTGCCTTGGCCAGCACACAGAAAGCCTAGTGGTGTTGCAGGTGCAGCTGCTACTGACCCATGAAATACAAAGGATCAGACAGTTTCCCTTCATTATTGGATCTCATCTACCGACACCCCTTCCTCAGACCTGTCTCTGTACATACCACCACCCTCTTTCTTGACTGCCTTTGTAGTTTTCCTTACTAGCTCTGCCTCATGTTTGGTTTATATCACTCTCCTGTTAATCTTCTCTTGGGTGAAAAATTGATCACAGAAGTAAATAAATGAAAATTAAGGGTTAGCACAGGCAGTAAAGATGTGATCCCAAAGGTCACTATGTCCTCAATTCACAGAGGGTTAAAATAATTTTCCCTGCACATGGACAACTCACTACTGTATTCATGCAATGTAAACCAGATGCTTAACTCAGAGGAGATCCTAAGGCTGTATCCAAGCTGTAAGACCCAGAATATTCTGACAGTTCTTTGTACCCCCCACAAGCTGCACCCAAGTCTCTGCAGAAAAGGAGAGGGAGTCCAAGTGCCCATCAGGACTGGAGAGCCAGCACTCCCTGAACAAGGAGTGACTGTGATGCTGAATCCTGCCATGGCCTAGGCACATCGGCTTAGATATGACCCACAGGATTATCCCTGAGCTGGGAAAAGAACAGGGCTATCAGAGGAGTGTTCTAAGCATGCATTAGAGTAACAATTAAAGGTATGATAGCCACAGTACTTGATTTTGAGGAGCAAATCCTCTGGCCTTCCAAAATTCCCTCCTCTGTAGCTTTTGACCCTGTTCCTGTGAGCATCTTAATGCTGGTGGATGGCATTGATATCTCAGTGGGGCTATTCACATGGAGAAAAATGTGTCTCAGACTGTATTTGCCAAATCAGAAGCTACTTAAAAGACCAGAGGTTCTTGTGTTGGAAAGCTGTCACTCATTATGTAAAGGGGAGTAAGAAGTGCCCAATGGTCACCTTCGGCTTCCTAACACAATAGTTCAGTTACAATAGTCATTGGCTCTTTTTCCACTTTTATCTCTGCGTTTTGGAGACAATTGTCACAACGCATTTTGCCTGCTGGACTACCAATGTGATGAAAGAAAAAACAAAACCAGTTTGCTACATCATCTCTAACTAGCACTGTGTGACTGATCACTACTGGAAAATCTAAAACTCAGATAAAAATCATTAGGCTTTTTTAATGCTTGAAATGAGCCATGTTGTAAAGGAAACCTGCAATAATGAGATAACATGAATTTAAAATAAATACTTCACATGTTTTCAAGCAAGCAAAGCAGCATGAAAACACTGCTGAAACAGGTATTTAAACCCTATTATTTGAAGGTTAGTATTTTCTTGTTCCTAATATGTGGTTTGTTTGAAGGAATGCTAGACTTTTTTATAATATAAAAATTTTAGATGTAGTGTATTTAGATCCAGAATCCTTGAATATCACAAAATTACAGGATACCAATTGGAACATAAAATAAAATTTAGTGTTGATAGCTATCTTTCAAAACACTTACCAAGCAGTCACCAAAGAAACGGATCAGTTCTCAATGCATATCAGGAAGAAGACGACTCAAATTTTAAGACAGAATTTTTAAATACTACTATCCGATACTAGTTAGTAATATCAGCTGTAAGGGGATCAGAAACAAATCGTTTCTAAGGCCAAAAGGTATCCTAGATGAACTGGACAATGAGAGGAAAAGGTCACTTAGTAACATTTGTGCTGGATGGTGTCTTCCTTTTCCTCCTCCAACTGCAGCTTGGGACAGCTGTTTGTCTTTAAATGCTAGACTACAAGGACACAAAAAGGTCACAGGAAAACATCTCCTGTGCAAACTAGAAATAGGACTGTCCTTTTCCAGTTAAAAAATATTTATATGAATGTCAGTGTTATGAAGGAGACAGGGTTAACTGAAGTGAAAACAAGAGTCTTCTCCTCAGGCATAGATTAGGTGGTAGCTTTTGCCAAGGTGACACTAGTGCTGGCTGAGATGAAGCATCTACTTATTCCATACTGGTGCCCTTAACCACTCTTAAGCCTCTTCCCTGCCTGAGAGCTGCATCTCACATACTATGGAGATAGGCCCTTTGGGAACTATTTCCCCATCAGCTACCACCACCCTGAGATAAATTTTAGTATGTAGCACATTCAAAGCATCACAGAATTGCTGATGTGGGAAGGGACCTCTTGAGACATCCTATTTCAATCCCTGCTCAAAGCATGGCCAGGTAGAGTAGGTTACCCAGAATTGTGTTCAGATATGTTTTGAATATGTCCACAGACAGATACTCTAAAACCTTTCTGGGCAACCTGGGCCAGTGTTTCACAATCCTCACAGTAAACAAGCTTTTTTCTTACATTTTAATGGAATTTCTTGCATTTCAGCATGTGCCTATTGTTTCTTTCCTTATTATTGGGCACCACTGGGAAGCATCTGTCTCTATCTTCTCTATTCCCCTTTATCAGATATTTATACACATTGATATAATTCTCCCCAGTCCTCCCCGGGCTCAACAGTCCCTCTATAGGATAGATGCTCCAGTCCCTTAAACATCTTCCTGACTATCAGACTTGTTCCAATATGTTTATATCCTCCTTATATTAGAGACACCAGAACTGGAGCCTTTCTTGTTTCCTCTTCACATCCCTCACCAAATGCAACTCTGGATAGGCTTTGGCTTTCTTAATCCCAACGCTCCATTCTTGGATAGTGTCTCTATATTCATAGGTCATCTCTCCCTGCTTCCACCTCTTTTATGCTTCCTTTCTACATCTGAGTTTTGCCAAGAACTTGTTCTTGTAGACCTCACACCACCATTGTCTGATTTCCTGCACATCAGGACAGACCATTTTGAACAGGTGACTCTTGAATATCAATCAACTCTCCTAGATCTCTCATCTCTCTAAAGCTGCATGCCACAGGATTTTTTTGAAGCACATCCCCAAAAAGGCCAAATTCTTCTTTCTTGAAGGCCAGGATTACAATCATAGGGGTTTTTTTTACCCCCCTGTTGGTCCCTTCCCTCAGGATCCCAAGCTCTATCATCATGCAGTCACTGCAGCCAAGCCCACTCTGGCCTTCACTTATCTGACCAGGTGTTGTGGTTTAACAACATGGTGGTAGTTGAATACCACAGTTGCTCACCCACATACCTCTTCTACAGGATGGGAAGAAAAATTGTGAAGGAAAGAAAAACAAATAATGATACCCCAGGGCTTGAGATAAAGACAGTTTAATAAAAACACAAAGAGAGAATAAAACAACAGTACTAACAAAATAAACTTTCAAAGCAAGTAATAGAAGCCAGGATTGCTCCTACCTGTATCCAAGACTCCAACTTTCCCTGCTCTGGTCACACTGAAGCTGTAAGCTGAAGGGGCCAGCCCTCACCTTATATAGAGGTATGACTCAGTACAGTATTGAATACCCTATTGGCTGGTTTGGTTGCTTATCCCAGCTGTGGCCCCTCCCAGCTGCAGCCCCTCACAACTGATTGGGCCATCATCTGTTTGTGATAATTAACCCAAACTGAACCCAGGACACCAGTTCTTCTTTGTTTTTCAGTCTTAGTCCAGTCGAGTTACTCCCTTCATCAGCTCCTCAATTACATGTGTCAGGAAGTTGTCATCAGTATACTTCAGAAACCTCCTGTGTTTCTTGTACTCTTGCTGTGTTGCCCCCTCCAGCAGATATCAAGGTAGTCAATTCTACCATGAGGACCAAAGGCTGCAAATTTCAGTTTTCTTAGGGTGGTCTGAAGAAGGCCTCATCTACTTCTTGATCATGTGGTCTGTAGCAGACATCCGTCACCATGTTGCCCATGTTGGTTTGCCCGCTAATCCATAAACTCTCAGTTCATCACCCATGCCCAGGCAGAGCTCAATGCATCCTCACTGCTCTCTCACATAAAGGGCAACTTCTCCTCCTTGCCATGACAGTCTGTCCTTCCTACAGGGTCTGTGCCTTTCCAAGGCAGCACTCCAGTCATGTGAGCTATACTATCATATCTCTGTCACCCCAATGAGGCTACAGTCCTGTAACTGCACCCTCATCTCCAGTTCCTCCTGTTTGTTCTCTATGATATGTGCCTTCACGTATAGGGACTTCAGAGAGCCCCCTGTCACCATGTTCTCCCATTAAAAGTGTGAGAGCCTGCCCCACTATACTGTTGTCTCAGCACTTCCTGTGTCCACACTCTTGAGGCTGCCCACCTTTAGCCCTGTTTCACTGACTACAAGGTCCATCCTGTCCACCTCACTCTGCAGCCTTCCTTGTTCCCCACTCCCATTGGTCCCTTATCTTTGCTATTGTTATGACTTCATTTTTCCTTAGACAGAGATGGCAGGAACTTTTGCCCAAAACCATAATTCCCTTACTACTGGCCATTACACTCTTTGCTCATTTTCCTTCAGCACTTCCCTTCATATTATACATTGAGATTAAGCTATGGGTCCTTATGTTTAGAGTTGTTCTCCTGCTTGCACCTCCAACCACCTTTCTAGTATTTTTCTTCTTTCTGTCTTGGCCATGTACCAGACTTGCT
Organism: Ceryle rudis; assembly: GCA_033439905.1. NCBI lineage: Eukaryota > Metazoa > Chordata > Aves > Coraciiformes > Cerylidae > Ceryle > Ceryle rudis. The sequence continues at coordinate 50,052 of JAAGNO010024075.1, forward strand.
GCACAGTTCCTGCTTTTATCTCCACAAGCATCTGTTTCTGATTTCTTTCCCAGAGATCTTTAGACTCCAGGACAACCTTCCAAGTTGGCCATTTTCTGCAAATTCAAAAGCCTCCTTAAAACACACTTCTGCAAGGCTTTTCTGAAATGAGCCTTCATACCATCCTAACACCAGCCTGCTGCCATCAGTCCTTATCACAGGCCAATTCCAACAAACACCAGTTTCTGAGATAATAAAGATATGCCATTTCCTTACCAGGCAATGCAGACTTCATTTAAAGCTCTCCTTTGCCCCTGACCTCGCTCACATTTGTTTTATAGCAGCTTATACCCCTTTAGCAACAGTGAAGTTATTTCTGGTTTGCACTGTTGTGACTTGTGATCAAAACCAGGCCTATTGCCTATCTCTAGATACAAAAACAATGGGCCACTAAAACATTGCACAATATCTTATTCTTGAATATCTACCACAAAAGCATGCAATTTACTTACAAATTATTAAAGCTAGGCTGTGGCAGCATCCTAAAGGATTAAGCAGGTCAATTAGATTGGCCTTTATAACCCCAAGAGTGATTACCAACAGCCATCAGCACACTGTAACCTCTTGTTGAGCAAGTGAGTCAGACAGTAATAAGGACTTTTAAGCAGCCAGCAAAAGCACTCAGATTCTTCTACAGGAGAAGTTTATTACAGAGCTCAGCATCTGTGTCTTGCAGCTGCCAAGTGTCCTCCATGTGTTGTTACAGCTGCCGATTCTGCTGTTAAGGAAGGGGGAGCAGAAGGATGAAAAGAGGCAGCGTCAGGAATGTTCAGTTGCTATGAAACACTGCCAAGCAGATATTCACGTTATCTGCGTGCACAAACTAAGCCATCTAAACATGTGAGCTCACGGCTTTTTGCCGGCTGGTCTCACACTAAAGATAAATCATGTGACAAAGCCACTAGACGCTTTTCAAACTACTCCTAATACAGGATCTGCTGAAACCCTGAAGTAGCATACCCAGCTATATCAGTTTTGTGACGTGACATGCTCTGACTTGCAAGGACAGACAAGAAAAAAAGCAGGAGGCTTTGGGGAGAGAAAAACTATGAGGACACAAACTCACCGCTCCACAGGCAAGACAGTCAGGGGCTCCTCAGTATCAGCTCACCAACGTATTTTTAGGTACTGTCATACCAAAATTACACTTAGCTCTACAAAAAAAAACCCAGTTCTGAAGTATGCCATGATACAGGAGCTTGGCCGCTACCTAGTGCACTAAGCACATGGCTAAATTCCTAGAGGCCAAAACTAGGTCCTTTATGTCTCAGTGACTGTGGGTACATGAGTTCCTCTTAGAGAAATTACAATGCCCTCCATCAGTGAATGATCAACTAATCACTGGTAATTTTGGAAGGCAAAAGACCACCAAGATGACCTTGAAGCAGGATGTTGTGCTAGCCCTGGAGCAGCTGTACTTTCATTGCCAGACCAAAAATGCATCCCAAAGGATTTGGACTGTTTTCTTCAGTTTCTGCCAAACTTGTATCAGTCTGCGGTACCATCAAATGTAGATAGGATCATAAGATGATTCAAGTCAGAGAGGACCTCAGGAGGACACCTAGTCCAAACCTTTTGCTCATCCTTAACTGTTCTCAAATGTAGAACTTTTTCCTGTGTTCCCAGGTATAGGCAAATAGCACTGATCTCACCTAGCTCACAGTAAGCAGGCATTTTTTGCCCCCTTGGGAGATGAAAAGTAAGAGACTTTATTTATATATGGGCCAGGTCTTTTTACCAGGATCAGCGCACACTGGGCACAGCTTTGTTTCAGAGTGATGAGAAGACATCCCTCTTTCCCATTATCATCAGAAGTCATGCTGAGACCATTTAACTTAAAGACACCTAAAGGCCCTCTATGAGCCATGACCTAGAAAACCCAAGGAAAGACTAAAAACAAAGAACACAGGCCAGGTTGTAGACCAGTCTTGAAGGCAGCTGAAAAGCAAAAAGAGCCCTTGGATGAATGTCTGTACAGTGAACAAAAGGGAGGGCTAGCAATTTTCTTAGCCTCATTTCCAGGTTCTGGACCTTCTCTTTTTGTTAAAAGTGTACATTGCCTCAGATTTTAAAAGAAAAATTAGTCCCATGGTTTTAAGTCATGCAGCTGCCTTCCTTTGCCAGGCACCTCTGCTGTCCATCCTTAACCACTCCAGCTTCAGATCCAGCCCATACCTGTGGCTATGGGTGCTAAGAGACAGTGTTTAGGCTGTGTAAGTTGCCTTCATGAGCCCCTGCCTGTGCATCTGTACATACCGGGCCCCAAGGGGCTCCTCAGCTGGGCAGCCTGTGTCTCTCAAGGGCTTAAAAATGGGGCTGTCCTCTCCCAGGGAATTTTGGGATGGGTGCTCAGAGAACTTTCTCCCTTGATGGGAGCTTTGATACCACTGTTCCTCTGCCTCCTAATGAGAGAGACACTGCAGTCAGGACACACTAGTGGCATACCACTCCATGCTCTTGGCCTTCTGCCCCCTTTCATCCCTGCCCTCAGTCTTTACAGATGCCATGGAGAAAGCATGGTGTAAGACTGTCATTCCTTCCTGAGCAAGATGGTGAAGTGCACTGTCCTCTGACTTGTTGAATAAGACCTGGAGAGCAGACTTGTGGCAGGCATTGTTTGCATGGGGGGTCCCATTGTCACATGTGATCAGTAAGCTGAAAGCTGTGTCATGCTCCAGAGACAAGCATCCCTTTGGGAGTTCAGAGTTATATCTAAGAACATATCTAAGAATGCACCTAACACTGGCCTCACCTCCTCTGCTTGTAGCTATCATATCTGAGGTACATCCCATTGGCCTCTTAGGAACTTTTAACTGCCCCCGATTGCCAGGGATTGGCCAGTCTGTGAAAAGGAACAAGCAGCATGCTACTTCTGGTTCTCAGGTGACATTAGAGGAACTACTGTGTCCAGGATCAGTTCAAGGAGAAAATTGCTGGGGAAGAACAAAGTTCCTCCTCACTGAGAACAGCAGAGGTGATGGCTTGGGTGGCTACCTGAAGTCTGGGGATGCTGCGGGGGGAGGACACAGAAGTGCTGAGCTGCAGTGTGAGGGTGTGGCACTGTGGACAGTGCAAGGTGGTCTACTGGGACACATGTTAGCCACCCTGGTGTGCTATTGGTGTGCTCTGGGGAATTGTGTGGTTCCTGGGCACTAGTTCTCTCCTTGCATCCCTGTCTGTGGACGCTTGAGGAGTGCTGCAAAAGCCAGACAAAGGGATCACATCTCCTGTGAGCCACCGTGCCACTTCCATGATTAGACAGGATAGACAAGATCCAGGGAGACTATTCACAAACCATGGGTGAGGAAACCACAAAAGAAGTAGCATAATTAACTCTGAAAAGCAGGACATCTTGGAGAAGGAGAAACAATCTTTAAAAGGAGATATGAAACTGAGGTCAATATAAAGTCCATGAAACTTTTCACAGGAGCAAACAAATTGGTGCATTTGAGGAACTAGATGTTGTTTGTCGCAGCATTATTTAAAATAAAGGAGGAAACATAAAGATACTTTAATGGCCGTGGGTAAACCTGAGCTCTGTGTGTGTGTAGCCTCAAGAAAAGATAAAGGACACCAGTGTGAAAAAACTTTTTTAATACTATTTATGGAAGAAGAAACTTGCAATTTGTCTCTAAAGACTCAAAGTCATGTCCCTATAGCTAGTCTTTGAAGCAAAGGAAATTATTGCATCAGGCAGCATTGTATTAGGAAATGTTTTAACAGTGTTTAGTGATTGAAAGTAAGATATAAAAGCTTTATGACAAAGAAGCTTATGATGAAGGTCCTTTGTAATAGCTTTTATATTACTGTAAATCATGATGCTTATGGTTTACTATTTACTAATTCAAATGAAGTGCAAATCAAATGACAGCTGACAGACTATCAACAGGTTAGTTTAAACAGCTGAATATTATTTTACTTTATATATATTTCAGCTTTTAACAGGATTTTTAATTTTAAATAGTTTTGAGGGTTTTATCCATATATATATGGGTGGAAGGCTGCAAGATGAGAGCAATATTTAATTCACGCTTGTAAGATATGGGTATTTGGAACCCATTAGAAATTGACTTTTTGTTCTCCCTCTTAATTTTGATTCTTTCATCAGAGATGCCAAGACTAATGCTGTCATGACAGATGGGAAGAGCTCATAGAGACATTGTACAAAAATTACTGGAGCAATGTGTCATTACCATGTAGTACCTTCAAAATGTCACAATGAAAGCAAAATTCACTGTGGAATAGGGCTCTGCCTGCAGGGTCAAGGCCCCAGTTCCTTTCCTAGGTTCTGGACAATGCCGCACTGGTTTCATTTGCACCATAGAAAGCATCAATATAAGCATGCGGCACACTTGTTGAAAATCACACAGCCACCCACTGAGAGAGAAAGAACCTGCTCCCACTTGTCACCTACTTAATTCTGGGTGTCATTTACCTACTTCAGTCATTCCAGATTGTTTCAGCTCTTTTGTATTGTATTTGGTGATACAGTTGAGCACAATAATGCCAATTATTTCAGCGTCATATTAGTTATCTACTTTAGTAACTTGCACACTGTCAGTGGTGGTAATCTATGTTAAGTAGTTAATTTCTGCAAAAGCATAGGGATGTAGCAAAACTTTGTAGTGTGCAGAAAAGCTCCTGATTAAAGCTAGTGGAAGAATTGAGGTATTCTTTAAACAGTGTGTAGGTCAACAATTTCTGCTAGAGGAGTTAGCCATCACAGCAGAGTCCTATAATGGCACAGCATAAAAACACATAGAAAGACTATGCAAGCTGTGTTAAAACACTGCCTTTGGTTTCAAAGTAAAGCATTAGAAGTGACACCATTTTAAAGAAGACACAGTTTAGTCAATAAAAAAGGAAGGTTACATTTCATGTTCTACCTTCCTGTTTCTTGTCCATGGAATTTTGTAAATGGTTTTGCTGTTGAGGGGTATCAAAATGTGTCTCTATGAGAATGGACTATTTAGTTATGTTTGGCACTCCAGCTATTCAGGACTTTGTTAACAGTGAGTAACCCACTAGAAAATGGTAGTATCCATCAACTATTAACATGTTTAAAATTGAGCACTAGAGCCAGACTAAGAAACAACTGAGATAGGATACAGATAGGAGCAGTGTAATGTTTTGTGGCACACACTGTCCCTGCCCCTAGAGGTTCCTCCTTGGATCTTGGGAAGTTCAGGCTCCTTGTCTCATCAGGCATGATCCAGAGACACTGGAACTGGTGGCAGATTTCTCACTATCTCCCAAAAGCTGGGTCAGAAAAACGCCCATCTGTCTTTTTGTTGAATTTGTGTGAGGGAATAAAAACAGAGGTACTTAACAGGGGTGATGATTCTTTTCACAAGAAGCTGGATAGAAACCACAAGGTTGTTTCACACAACCCAGCAGCAACCTTCAGATGCAGATAGCTATCAATTGTTAATACTGACAATTTAGAGCTAAACAACTTTGTACCCCATTACTAATCAACTGCCTTCCACCTCCCTCTCCCTTAGTGAATGATACTGTATTTAATTCCATTAAAAAAAAGAAAAGGATTGAGGTATCCAAGAAATTCAACCTCAGTACGTTCACAGCTTCCACATCCAGACCTTAAGCCACCATTGTTGGTCAGGTGATGTGCAATATGCGAAAACTTATCTGCCAAAAAGGACATGGAGGGGGAAGCAAAAACAAGAGAAAATGGAGATCACCATGACAAAAATACAGTCCAAGAACTCTTCTTCTGTACTTGCAGCTGTTGAAGTAAAAAAAAAAAAAAATAGAATGAGACAATGACAACATTTCCATAAAAAATTGAAACAGTAAATAAATCATAGTCATCAGGTCCTTTAAAAACAAACTAACTGCCTGGAAAAAAACAGAGACTTTTCCCCCCATCAGCTGGTGCAAAGGAGCCAAAAGTTGTCCCTGAGATGGATCATGCAATTTCTTTCTCCCGTAGACTTCCACAAAGACAATGACAACTCCAGAAGAGCAATAGTTCATCAAGATATTTCAACAACTGTGGAATAAATTCAATGTGAGGTGGTCAGTGGAATATTGTGTGAAGGCACTATGAAAATTACACTGTCAAACTGTGAAGGCTCAATCTTTCATGGTGCTGAAGATTTTCTGAAAGCTGCAGTGTTTCGGTCCCTAATGAAAACACACAGCACTACTGAGAATGAGCCCCCAAGTTCTCCTGGTGTGGTTGGTCACTCAAGGCAGCAAAACAGAGAAAGTATCTGCTCCCTGATTGTTCAGAAACTCTGCATTCTTTATTTTAGACACCAGAGAAGCTGTTTAGAGATAAGTAAGCTCTTGGACTCTGCCTGCTGTTGAAAGGCACACACATACCCTTGCATATCTCTATCATATTATTTGGTCATGGGAGAAAATGACCCCTCTTTGGAAATCTATTCAGCTGTCAAATCAACCCCTTTATCTGGTTTCATACCGTTAGCTGAGAAGACAAGGACCCCCCTATCAACCCAATTTGGTGTTAACTGATTTAGCTTTCATCAGAAATTTTTTTCTGAACTCGGAAGAAACCCGAAAGCCAGATCTTTGGGGGCTTTCCAAATGAGGTCCAAAAAACCTCACTTGGCAAAACACTTTGTGTAGGGATGTATTCAAATGTGCAGAAATGTCCCCATAAGTGAAATGATACCATGAAGTGAAATGGTGGGTGCAAAATGAGTGGCCTGGGCTATGTACATAAGGCAGCACAATTACAACTGTCTGTTCTGGATTTAAAACCTGCTTCCCGGCCCTAACAGGATTCTTTGGTGAAGGCAATAAAAAGAGCTATTAGTGCATTCATATTTATTTATCTGAGCTCTCAAAGTACTAATAGCTGTAGGAAGAGACAGCTAGGTAAGAAGTACAAATTTCTTTTACTGAATTTGATTCCTAAATTAATTAAAAATACAATGTACTCCTGCCTTAAATGTAGCTAAGGAATTGTTGCAGCTTTGATACTTACATCGCAGTTGTAGGTTTAAATCAATTCTTCTTCCAGGAACTGTCCTGGAGAAGTCAGTATCACTCCTTATGCAGTAAGGTATTACTAACCATCACTAAGGGTGCAAGGACCTGGACTTAAGCTAACAGAAGTGATGATGTGTGAAAGGTTTCTGCTTCATTTTGACATGGCAATACAAGGGATAGGCAGATTTTGGGACAGACCATCTTTATCTGTCTGGCAGTCCAGGGATTTAAGCTGTGTCTATCACTGGCATTTGTGTGTGCTCAGACAGCATCTGTAGGAAACATTCCCAATTATTCTCTCAAAGTGAAGTGGTCAGGGATGGTTATTCAAGGCAGGACTCCCGGAAGAGCTTTATTTCTTTTCATTTATAGAGGAGGGACTGAGTGGAAGCAGAGAAAAGGGGATAAGAGAGAAGCACAATCCTGATGTAGAAGCTAAAGCAGCCTCTCCACTCTGGTGATCCCTAAAAGGAGTTGCACTCATTAGCCCTTGGACCCTCAAATGGAGCCACCCTGCCCAGGGAGCTAAAAATGATGTCCTAAGAGGAGTACTATTTAAAGAGATTTCCCTGGGTGCACAGAAACACCTTGCACCACCTCAAGCATACAAAGAAAGGCTGCCCCAGGTGCTGGGAGACAGAGGGACTTGGCCCCTCACTGCCAAAAACCTGGATAGATCCATATGGAAAGGATTCCCACGTGTGCTTGACAGAGCAAATGCATCCCAGGCATGCTGGAGCCACCTGGTTGGTCAGCACTCACTTCAACCATGCTGTTAGTGTGAAACCCTGATTTTTCACAATAAGAAATTTTACAATGCAAGTTTTACGTCAGGTTAAGGCTTGAACCTCTCAACCTTGACAGAGTCTCTGTAACATTTGATTTTTATGGGTACCTGAAGAGTCCTTCTGGAATATTAATGTTCTCTGGTTCTTTAGGTGTATATTGCAGGTATCACAAACATATTTTTATTGGTATGTGATGGTTGCTTCATTTGCCAAGTACTCACATCAAATTTATGGAAAGCTATTTCTGAGCAATATAAATGTAGGAAATCCCTTTTGTTGAGACATGGTATTAATCGTGTTAGTGCCTAGATCTCCATGTCCTTATACCAACAACATATACTGCTTCAGTGTCTACAGTCAGCTCCTAAAAATACACTATCTTCTGACAGATTTCATGCCTCAGAGGAGATGGTGTAGCCTGGTTCTTTACCAATCCACTGTCACTCCAGCATTCTTTCTTACTTCCCTTTCCCCCTTATATTGCCTACACCTTTGCATATTTAGCACTAGATGTGTGGAAAGAGTGATGTGGGTACTGCCTCGTTGTGAGTGTCAATACAACTCAACAACAGTAGCTCTAGGAATGCCAGTACAGGTCAGGATCAAATCAAAGCATTGCTTAGCATTTATGTGAGTGTATTTCCAGATTAGGAGCAATGAGCACTTTCAGTAATCTCCATTAGTGGTGGCCAGGTTTGTCTTTTGCTATCCACAATCATACATTACAAAAGGGAGGGTGGCATGCAGCTTCCACATGGACATCCCACCTCCTTATGTAGTCATAACCAGTCCTCCATGCCCATCCACATCAGTCATTCATTCTTCTGACTTACAGCATGGAAGTGTTTAATCAGTGGTGAGAGAGATGCAGGAAGGATACAGGTACACCACCAAAGTATCTTGGTGCTGGACATGATCCTTTCATTATGGCAAAGACTATTCTGACTAGGATCGCCTCCACACGTTGGAGACATGTCCAATGTTTACTGCAAAAGAAATGCATTGTAACATATCATATCAATCGTATCATATCATATTGTATCACATCATCTCTCATCTCCAGTGTATGTCTATTTGGTCTCCTATTTACACAGTTATTACCAGCCCATTCTGATTTCCTACATATACAAATCTGCATGGACACTGTGCGTGACAGCCTAGGGGGCTTTATTATTACTTTCTTGACTTTTTCTTTACCTGTCTCTATGAAAGTAGGTCTATTGAGATGTAGCTGAACCTCCCTCAGTCTGTGTCTGGTCCTCTCTTACCCTCCCTTTGTCCCTCTTGTTCTACTACAGAACAAGCTCCACAAATTTGGCTACCAAACACCTGGTGGGCTCATCCCAGTCCCACCATGTAGTCAAGCAGAGAGAAACTCTCCTGCAGAGAGAAAGTAAGAAGAGTAGATTAACTAAGTGTTAATAAATCACCCAGAAATCTGTCCCCACATTGTTGCACCTGGAACTGTTTACGAATATTTTCCAATGGTTGTTCCATTGGGTCTTCACTGACTTGAATTTAGTGCTTGGGAAAAATCTGTCTGAATAAGACCTGCCAACGTGATGACTCCAGAAGTGACAGGGCTGCCACATCCTGGATCTTAGCTAATGCAACACACTGTGCAGTTGACCTGCACATGTACAGCAAGACTGACACACTCCAGAGCTATGGACACTCTGCCTTGGCACATGTTACCTCTGTATCACCTGTGCAATGACTTTGATGCCTACAAAAATGTTCTTTCCTGTAGGATTTCCAGGAACCTGGTGGTTCCACACACACACACACACACACACACACACACACACAAAAAAAAGTGCTAGGAAATGTACTACACTTAAAAGCACTGCTCTTTCAGTAAAACATTTAGGCCAGGAAGGTCATGTATGATCACTTTTGGAAAAAAACCTGCTTGACTTATTTACTGTATAGGTCATACCTCAACTGGTGAAGACGCAGAAATTGTCAGGGGTCTGTTTGTAATTCTATTCCATTTTACACCATCAGATGCCTGGCCCCCAGCAGCACAGTGGGAACCACACTCTTTTCTGCAAAGGATCTGACAACTGAATGCAGAGGTTTGGAGAGCATCGGTCCCAACACTGAAAGAGTAGCTTTCTCCAGACCAGTGTAATGTTGATCCTTCCCAGTAATCAGGCCAATTTGTGTCAAATATGGTGATGATTTTTTCTCTCCTGTGTTGAGACCACCCACCCACTAGGCACGGGTCACTACATAGTATCTATAATAGAAAGATTTTAACCTCAGCAAATGGCAACCAGAAAGTGACAGACTCATTTTCTTATTACCAGTCTTCTTAGGACTGAACAGGCAATTATTTCCCTGAGACCACTTCTGAGTACTAAATTACGTGGACTATCTCAAGAGAGAAATGACAATTCAGTAAGCTGGGTGTGTCAGCTGGGTTATCTCTGTCCCCAGCCAACAGACTGGTCTCACTATCCTTGAAGTTGTATTGACAGACTCCAGAAATAGACATGGACAGTGTTTTCTTACTAGAAGTCAGCTCTGGGTCATACCAGTGGGGGAGGTGAATTAAAAATGACAAGGGAAGCCATCCAGAGGGTCTGATCCCTCTCTATGCCCAGTCCCCAAAGGTGGTACTGTACTATGCCTAGCACGCAGCCCCTTGTAAATACATGAGTGATCCCTTTTAAAGCTGGAACTAGGGGCACCTGACACCTTTTGGGCTTTCTGCCTCTCTAATATTCCTCTTCACATTCCTTCACTGCTAAATGAATGACTTTCTCAATGTTTTCCTTTTCCTCACTCTTTCTTACCGTTTTCATTTCATTTTAATGCAAGGGCACCAATCCTAGTTTATGTCATAATAGATGGACAACAATAGTGCAGTTTAACTAAAATAACATGCTAAACAGTGCTACATGTTGACGGAGTCATGATGGATAAAATTTGGAGTGTTTTGGTGGTTTATATCTTCAAAGAAGAGCTGGCAAGTGTACAAAGTGACAAATGTATTTAAGAATCTATGCCATTCAAATGTTACTACCACATGTCTGTTTGGGATTTTTTCCCATCTAAATGTGGGAATATGGGCACGGAGTCACTTGCATACTGTCTTTTTCTAACATAAAGTGTGGCATTTCAGAGGGTGTGTCAGTGGCACCCGATCTCACCAGATACACATTGCAAAGGAGACAGCCGAAATAAGTATACATTATGTGTGCCAGGCAGTCCTTATTTATTTATTTCATTCAAAAAAAGGAGGGGATCATGCTCAAAACATTCTCACTGGAAATTTATATCAGCATAAGAAAGAGAAAAATGTATCATTTGCATTTCAAGGCATTGCAAGTCTCTATCCTAGCTGAAGTCACCAGCAATTACGATACAAAGAGATCAGATCCTGATGTGAGCAACAATGATGTAAAAAAGCACTATTTCACATCATCTTGACTGAATTATTCTGCATTTACACCAGTTTCACTAAGATGGAAACTGGCTCACGATCTTTACATAATCTATACATTTTGTGCCTTTTTCTCCTTTTATTTGTCACAATAAACCACCTCCTTTGTTGATTATTTTTTATTTGTGGAATGTATTCATATTCTCAGAGTCCATCTGCTAAAAGTATCCTATTTAAAAGAAGATGGCATCATTAGCTACCCTCTCTCGCTATAAAGAAAGGAGCAGTTCCCATATTTTTACCCAGTTCAGTGGCTCAGTGGATGCACTAATCTTGCTGAACACTTCAGTTTAGATGGTATATCAATGAGGCATTCAAACAGAGCAGTTTATACACAAAAATTCTGTCTGCTTTGTAAAAGATTATCCTTTTATAAACACTCTGCGGAAAACATAAAAGCAAATAGGGGACAGCACATAGGACAGGAAAGATGTTAGAAGGGAGATTAATACTGAATGGGTCGAAATGAATGGTGCTTACCAAAACGAGGTCCAGATACTTTGGCTGCAGTGAAACATAAATAATGGGAATGACACATCGTTTATTCGGGATAATGAGTTGATCCGAAGTAGGGGCCTAGAACAAGAGATTAAAGATTAAATATCCATCTCCTGATGAATATCAGTAGCAAACTTTAACCTTTTCCTTCCAAAAGCACAATTTCTTTGAACAATCATGTCAGCACAACACAGTGAAGAAATGAGCTAAAGAAAACTTAAATCACATTCTTATCTTATCCTGTAAGAAAACATCGCTTCATATTTTAAGACACAGAATTGTCTTTTTATTTCCAGGCTTGTAACTCTTTTAGAATAATTTTTATGAGAACACAAAGATTTTGCTTGATGTTTTGTATTGGAAAAATCCGGCTTTAGTGTTTATTGCTTACATTTTAGTTCTCTGCAATAATTGAAGAACATACCCATCCTGAACATTCACTTGGGTGGAGAGATAATGACAAAAAGCAGCCTGCTGGAAAAGCACAGCATACCACATGCCGAATTAGAGTCTTGAATGCAAGGAGGAATTGGAAGGTGTCACAAGCTTTGGATCAGGAAGGGCTGGAAGTATAGCAAAGGGGGGGAAGGCACAGACAACTGGGGACAGCAGGCTGACTGTACTGCAGTGCTGGCAACTCGTCCAAGCTGGTCAATTAGTGGTCCTTCTAGCTCAAGATGCTGTACTGCAACTGAGGCAGAAGACATAGGACAAGTGGGAATCTGGATAGCTGTGGCTTGCCCAGAACTTGGAACAGAGCAGCTGCTGAATGCACGCAGCCAGCCAAGCCCCGCATTGTGGTTTTGTTGCTGATGGCTGCCTCCTGAAAGAGGGATAAAACTGGGGACAGGGGGAGGAGGGAAGAGGGGGCGAGACTTTCAAATGACATTTAGAAAACAGCCAGGCTAGGAGGCAAGGGTGAGTTCAGCATGCTTTCACCTGCTCCATGGAAAGAGGTTCGCAAGCAAAAGGAGTTTGTGGTTTCGCTCTACTCTCTAGGGAATGTGCTGTCCCAGTGCCAAACCAGCATGCATGTACAGTTGGCAGTTTCTCCACAGAAGCAGCCTAGGACTAGGAGCTGTGGAAAAGTATCCATTTTTACTTGGTAAATATTTGCATGCAAAACCAGATATCCCCATAGGTTTTTGTGAGGCTCTGTGAATTTGTAAAAAGGAAGGATTTTTTTTTTTTTATTTGTGCTGGGGGAGTGTGTATGCATGGATGAACAGTTCCAGTGAGGACATGGTCCTGGGGGGTGAGCTCACTGAAGTGATATCCTGAAGGACACTGAAAACCTTTCAGAGGGCAGGCTCCATATTTTGCAAAACTCACATGTTGACAACAGAACAAAAATATCACTATTTCACACTGTCTCCTTTCACCAAGAAAACAGAGAGGATTTGCTGTGTTTCCCACCTCTTCTGGGTTAGACACACAAGTTATATCAGGTACCTTTCCACCCAGGCTGTTCTGCAACAGCATCACTCCACTGCCCACATCCTAAAACATTTCAAAGACCTCCTGCTGCTGTATCACAGGTAATATGCAGAGAATAGGATCACAAGTTTCAGGAAGGCCAAAAAAAATGCAGATGGAGGAAGAAGACTTGGGGTGCTGGACCAGTAGAGGTGTCAGAACTGACAAATCAATAGTAAGGTTGTGAAAACAAGATATATGGCTGGTTATCATCATGGTTCAGACAGGATCAGGCTCTGTAACATTTGGCTAGCCTAGGTGGTCCCATGCTGGAGAGCGGGTCAGGTTTTTCACCATTGCTTCTGATGGCAAAGGGAAGGGGAGGTCTCTCTCACTCCGAGCCAAAGCAGCAGCAGCCTCTGCTCTGTGGAACCAAAGTGCTGCTCTCCAGGGACACAGAGCACCATGCTTGGCTCAGCTGCTCTCCCCTTTTTCAGCACCCTGCACTGGTTTCCAGCCAGACAGGCTTTTATCCTTGAGATACGAGTAGCAACTTTCCTTTTATTCAGAAAGAAGCAGCCATTTTCAAGCATTATCACAGTGCTGATAATACATATTACAAACAGCAGAGCTGTGAAGGGATGCCAGAGCCCTGCTGCTGCCTGACCTTAGGAAAGCCCACATAACTACGCCACACCACAGTGTGCTTGCTGTGCAATGGGGACCATCCTGCCTGGAGACACGTGGTGTTGCAGGAGGGGCAGGGTCCCTCCTGTCATGCATGCTCCTCCTCTCAGGGGACCAAGGAGCTCTTCACATAGCAAAAGACACTCCCCATAAGGCCTGCAATGGATATTCGAGGGTTCCTACAATTAAAATTGTTGTAGCTACACCCACAACAACACAAGCATGATGTGTAGGGGAGAGCATGGCCTCAAAGTCCCCCGTCATGACACAAAACAGCAGCCCCAAGGCTCTCAGTGGACTGCACTGCCCTTCTTGGGAGGGAAATTGTGGCAATGGGCCTCCCTGCCTCACCTTACTGCTGAGGAGAGGGAGGAGGAGCAGCTCCCAGCTAACTACAGCACATGGCAATGGGCTCTTGTACTAGAAGGTATTTGTGATTCAATTTAAAATTAGCCTTTGATAACATGGAGATGGTGATCAGAACAGCATGAAACAGAAAAGTCTATTCCAGAATTATTTGTCCAAATTCAGCAAGTAGAAATGAGCTTTCCAGGGTTGCTTCCAGTATCTAAGTGGAAGGTAAAGTTGTGAGTTAAAATCACAGCAACTTTTATTCACAGAGAACTATCTGCTTGAACATCTGAGTATGTATAGGAATGAGGGGTTTGGGCTGTAAAATTATATGGGTGTTTCCCTATGAAAAATGTCCACTCCAGGAAAGAAAGCACAAGTTCCTTGTGAAACTGTTCTGGGAGGAACCAAAACTCAGGTGTTCACAGCCTGACTTGTGTAAGGGAACTACATTTCAAAACATCTGTGAATAAATCTGTTGAAACAGACATGAGTTTTCCTAACAAACAGCCACAGCTCCCACATCCACTGTGCAGTTTGTCAGTCCAGTGCTTTCCTCCCCACAGAGGGGGCTGACAGGTCAAGGTAACCTGTAACCACCCAACCACTCCCCTACAGCCACCATAACATTCCTCAAGTACAGCACTCCCTGACCTGGGTTTGCTGCATAATCCATGGAGGGAAAATGGGGCACCATTCACCTCATCCTAACAGCCGAGATGAATCCCACCAAAAAAAAGTGCCTGTCTCTCTTCCTTGGTTGGTTGAATCTCATCCATACAATATTTTATTAGTTGCATGTCATTAATGACATGGGTATTAATATTGGACCTGTGTTTTTACAGGTGTGACTGATTTGCCACATCCTCACCTATCCTGATTCCAAGCATCATGTCATTTTTTATAGTGCAAGCCTTTGAGGAAACAAAAGTGATTTTACATTGCTGATGTGAGGTTACTAAATGTATGCCACCCGTTTAGCATCCAGACAGGCTCGAGATAGGCAAAACTATCAGAAAGATAATTCTCTTCCATCATAGGGTGGGAAGTTCAGAGTCTGTCAGAGACCTTTAGACACTGGACCTGAATCCAAGTATCACCCCAAGCAACCATGGACATTTAGACTTGCACCACCCAGTTACCGATCTGGAATTTGGATTTAGGTCCATTAACTGGCATTAGTAGACAGAAGTGCATCAGTAAGCCTTACCTAGGTCATTCTAGGATGAATATGGCCCCTGTCTATACCTGATGGTTTAGGGAGCAGGACTGAAGAGCACCTTGTGGCAACCTGATACTGAGGCAGCTAGCAAGGTCCTGAGGTTCAGTGAGTTCAGCAGCCAGCAGCAGAGCCCATGGGGCTCTAAAGGCAGGCTGCCTCTCTTACTACACCTCGGGGGCCATGCGACACCCTGCCTGGCCATTTTCTTCACATCAAAGGAGCCTCCCAGAGGCCCTACTGATAGGCATGGAGGGGGCGGCCCAAGAGCAATGTAAGGCTGCCTGAGCAGGGTTAGCAGTGTGCTTTCATATGGTCTTGAATTGTACCTTTCCACAAACCAGCTGTACCTCTCAAATAAATACATACTGGGCAAAGCTCAGAAATGCATCTTTCTGGAGATTATTTCCATCTGCACATCACAAAGGATATATTGATTCAGCTACACTCCTGAGATCAGAGTGGAAACACTGTATAGCCGGGAAGCAGACACATGTGCTGCTTATCAAAGCTATACATACGGTACAAAAGATACCAGTGTGGAGAGCAACTGGCTATATTTGCACCAGCAGACGACATGTTCTGTAATTCTCTAAAACAAAAGAAAAGGAAGTGCCGAATGCTACTGTTTCTAGGCTGTGCAAGTGTCATGTCAGGAGCACACCAAACCCAGCTGAACTCACAGACATGCGGAATCTAAGTAGTTGATTTGCTATAGCTGTCAAGGATTGCCCCTCTCTCCCCAGTTTATTTGTGTTCCTTGGAGCTGCAGAGAAATGCGATAATTGGCACAATGGGAAAGGATATGCCAGGAGATGTACCAAAAGGAAAAGCTGTGTCTCTTTCAGAGATGAGTGCAAAGTGGAATATGTCACCAGAGGAAGACTACGTTCTCCCTGTAAGGCTCTTTCACCTATCCACGAGGAAGACAAGTTACCTATTCCTCAAAATTCACCGCATCTGGGTTTGCAGAGGGTGACATAATTAAACTCAAAAATTACAAATCAAGAAAGTTAATCATCTAGATCACAGTGTGTCACTCTATGGTGGCAGTATACATACATCAAACTGGTTTGGGAATTATCAGTATAATAGTCATCTGTGGAGGTGGAGAAGTACTCAGGTCTCTTACAGCATTAATCTTTCCTGGTGTCTGTGGGATAATGGAGACCAGGCAACAAGGCTAGAGAAAAAGCATAGAATCATTTAGGCTGAACAAGACCTTCAAGACCATCAAGCCCTACCATAAACCTAACACTGCTAAGTCAACCACTAAACCAGGTTCATAAGTGTCATATCTACACATCTTTTAAATACCTCCAGAGATGGTAACTCAAACACTTCCCTGGGCAGCCTGTTCCACTTCTCAATAACCCTTTCAATGAAGAAATTTGTCCTAATGTCTAATCTAAACCTCCTCTGGAGAAAAATGAGGCCATTTTTCTCATCCAATCATTTGTTACTTGGGAAAAAAAAGACCAACATCCACCTCTCTACAACCTCATGTTGTGGTTTAGCCTGTGCTAGCAGCTAAACACCACACAGCCATTAGCCCCTTGCTTCCTCCCCACTGCCTCCACACCCCCTTCTGTGGGATGGAAAGGAGAATTAGGAGGAGGAAAAAAGGTGAGACCCTGGAGGGTTGAGATAAGGACAGTTTAATAGAGCAACACAAAGAAAGATAAAAACAACAGATACTAATGAAATCATTACAAAGCAAGTAATAGAAGCCAGAAAAGCTCTACCTGTGCCCAAGATGCCAACTCTCCCTGATCCAGCCACACTGAAGTTACACACAGAAACAAGTTGAAAACAAACACCCCCACTCCCCAACAGCCCTTCACTTATATAGGGGCATATCTCAGTATGGTATCAAATAGCCCATTGGCTGGTTCAGCTTTTTATCCCCTGCAGTGATTGGGCCAGCAGCTGTCGGTGATAATTAACCCAAACTAACCCAGGACACTTGATTGCATATATAAACATAAGCATATGTAGGACAATCCTTGCACTTATTTCAGAGTTTTTCTGGCTTTTTCTAGTTTTGCAGTTTACCATAAATTAGGCCCCAATCAATAGAAATGTCTCTGGGAGTGACACTAAAGGATTATTAAACTCATTTAATTTCTTGCTTCCCACCACTTTTGTACCTCTCCTGTAGCTAAAGCTGCTCAACCCTTGCCACTGAGTCAGCAGGACACATCACATGAGTGATCCTCAGCCACTTTAGTGCAAAATCCTTGGGCTGAATTTATATGGCTGATGAATAGTTTAAACCAAACTGCCTTTGCTGTAGAGCTCTTGCACTAAAACCATCACACAATTTGTGCTACTGCTGTTGTATGCGTACCCAAAGAAGATTTCTTTCCCTAGATCAAATGATCAGAGGGAGGGAACACCTATTCTAAGAGGACAGGCTGAGAGACGTGGGGTTATTCAGCCTGGAGAAGAGAAGGGTCCGGAGAGACCTTACTGTGGCCTTTCAGTACTTAAAGGGGGCTTGTAAGAAAGAAGGAGGCAGACATTTTAGCTGGGCTTGCAGTGACAGGACAAGGGGACATGGTTATAAACTATGAGCAGGTAGATCCAGAGTAGATATAAGGAACAAATTTTTTACAATGAGTGTGGTGAAACACTGGAACAGGTTGTCCGGAAAGGTGGTAGATGCCCCATCCCTAGAAACATTTCAGGTCAGGTTGGACAGGGCTTTGAGAAGCCTGATCTAGTTGAAGATGTCCCTGCTTATTGCAGGGGGATTGGACTAGATGACCATTAAAGGTCCCTTTCAACACAAACTATTCTCTGATTCTGTGACAAAGAAGCCTCATCTTAGTGGTATTTGGACAGAAGGTCAGTCAACACACTCTTAAAAAAATGAAGGACAAGAATCACTGGCTTTGACAAAAAAAAGGTGTTAAAGTGCCCTAAGAACCAAGACTGAACTGCCATCAAGTCACTCTCGGGTCTCCTCTACCAGTCTAATGCCCTGTGTATGTCAGAGAAGCGTAAAAAAGAAAACATCAATGGCTGTAAAAGACAGTGCCCTTCAAGTCAATGATCACCTTGCAATGCTCAGGTGCAGAAAGAAATAGTCACTCCAAAACACACAGTCATCTTTTATAGTCAAACTGAGACTGCTTGTAAGTCCAGGACAGCAGAAATGAGGCACAGTATATTTCCTGCTCACAGGGAAGGGCTAACTGGATGCTTGACTTCAAGACTTTCATCTAACCCAGGTATAGATTGAACTAACCTGGGAGAAAGGGGTCAGTGAATCCCAGACCCACGGATGTTTCCTCAACATGGGTTTTGTTTGCTCTCTGGTAACCTTCCCTCCAGCAAGAGAGACCTCTTCCTGAGCAAGGGATGCAGAATCAGGGATAAAAACTGGCATAACTGCTTTTCCCTGGAAAATTCCACCCAACATCTGTACAGCAGCTGGATTTCCTATCTCATTTCACTGATCTGAATGGATTTGCTCTCAGAACAGTTGCAGGTCTTTATATATCACTCATGGCTTGATTCACTGTGGTTTACCTGAATGAAATAATAATTAGCTACACTGTCTCCCCTTCTCCCACCTCCAAACACTAACTAATTCTAATTCATGACTGAAAAAAGTAGCACATGAATGGTCACTTTGGTCCAAAACGTTCATTAATTCTAAAAATCCAAACCAATCCTAGTCAGTTGACAGTTCAGAACACTACTGGGGAACACTTCAGTTCTACTTCAGTCCCATTTTTTCTATTACTGGAGCCTTAAAATACATCTTTTTATCTACAGATTCAGCCAAAGAGATGCATCACTAATCTACTAGCCAAACATGGACACTCTTACTTATCTTGGGCAGTTCCTTAATCCAAGAAAGGTCCCACAGGAGAAAGTATAACTGATGTGTTTTGCATGAAGTAAGACACCATGCAGGATCTGGCTCCTTAAGTTTGCAGATTTTGATCTAAGATCCAGAGCCCTTTTACAACAGCTTTGCCATCTCTGTAACTCAAAGGCCATAAATAGTTTTATAACAAAACACTTATGCCTCCTCCTGCAACTCAGATATATGCCAACATGTCCTCAGCAATGGGGTATTTTCCATGAAGATTCAGAAGTACATAGAACATGTTCAAGGCATGTATGTTCCAGTTTTACAACACATACTTGCTTAATGGTCACAGCTAGGTTTAAAATGAAACGTCACATATTTTTTTCTATTTTTTTTTTTTTTAACTGATTGCCATTTATAGCCCTTACAGTCAGCAAACAAACTGGACCATTCAATTCTGCATCTTCTAATGACGGCAGCCTTTATTCTTTCACCCTATAACAAAAATGCTTTGAAGTCCTATGTCGTTAGTTACAAGTATTCTGATATTTCCCCAGCAAAGATATAATAGGAGCCAAAACAAGCCTCCAGATGCCAATATTGCACCTGACAAATTAGGCACACGACTGGAAAAGGATGGGCCCATCCTTCTGCTTAATGTTCATTTCCTCTCATTTCCAAGTTAACAGGAAGTAGTTGGAATGGAAAAAAAGGCTTTCCTTAAAGACCCAAACCATCAAAAGGCATGGAGCTGTTTCTCCTTGGAAACAAAAAACTTGGAAGCCAGCTACGTCCTATGATTTGGAGCTCATTTACAGTGACCTATTTAACCCGTACTGACGGCACGATGAACAGGATGTTATGATTTATTTAACACTTAAAGCGGGTGTGAGAACAAGGTGGATGGTGCCCTTAGACGTAGTCTTTCCATAATTTATTGCTCTAAGTGCTTAATTTTTCCTCAGGGAAGCCTTTGATAGCCGGCTGCTGCAGTGTGGTTAAGTGTGTGCATTAAGCCGTAAAGAAAAAATATTAATAATAATAATAAAAATAATACCTGAAACAGAAATTATTATTTCACATAACTGGAACTTTAAAGCGATATCTCCACACCAATGGAATTGACTTGAGGACATTTAATGGAGCATCATAAAGATTGTTGAATTTACCTTATGAAGACGTTAGCTGCACAATCTAGCCACAAACGGTGCAAATTCACTGTCACAAGATGCTGCATGGCTCCTAGAAGGCCACTGGAGAACCATAACAAAGCTGGCTAAAAAAAAAATAAGAATTACTAACATCTCCTACCCTGGTGCCACAGGGGACAGTGACCAAGAACAGACTCACAAAAAATGTTATGTCTGACTGGCTTTAAAGTTGAACTGTTGCTTAATAATGTTGTAGCATGCCCTCCGAGAGTTTATCTTAAAGCACCTTCTTCTGAATGGTCTGTAATCTTTATTTGGAATACAGGACCATCCTTTAGAAACCGTTTTTATGCCAAAGTTACTCAGTGAAATAACGCAGTGAAATCTTCTACCCTCTGGAGATCGGCGTTCAGCTCTGCTTTGTGTCATTACATTGAAGGCCCTTGGTGACTTTAGCAAGCAAGATCTGTAGGAATGCTTGCACCTGTGAATAAAGGAGTCCAACTTTGAATGATAAATACATATTTCTGGTTTTATTTTTTTTCTCTCTTGAGCATGCATATGTGAGCATAAGTTGTATTTTAATATAGACAGGCAGGTAATACATTTCACTTTTAGGAGATGAAGTAACGATTTTAGTAAATTACATTCATCTCTTTAATCTTATATTTCCATGCACACTGAGTTAAATGTTGTAAAACTATCAATTCTGTCAAAACCTAACAGAAAGAAAACAAGAAACCCTGCAATCTTAATGTCCAAACTGACTGGTGATTATCAGGAATTAAATGTGCAGGAATTCCAAATCTTTTCTGATCAGAGATGTCTAGATGACTTTTGTTTTTCCATAATTGTATGAGGTTCCTACATGGTATTTAAGAATCAATTATATTGCAATTGATGTAATTAACTCTAATAATCCAGTAAAAGTCAGTAGGAGGGCTATTCAAGTCAATAGAAAAGAGAGACTATATTATGAAGGTGTTATTAACCTATACAGATTTTTACTAGACATTTCCTTTTCTTACATAATAAATATACAGTGATGAGGAAGGCTGTCATTATAATTTAATGGGAACAATGGCTCATCACTTCCTTTCCTGTACAAGCCTTAACTAATTCCACATACGGTGTATAAGTAAAAATGAAGTTAAATGAATCTCGCAAATTAGCTATTAATCATCCATCAATCATCTGTTCCTCCATGATTAAAATCTGTGTTGCATTCAGAGCTTGGAAAGGTATTTGGGGAGTGGCAGGAGCTGCATGTACATCTTCCAATTCATTTATTCATGCACTTCCATTTTGCATTGCCAACGGTACTTACTGAAACCAGTCCTGAAGTCAGAGAAAGTCTCCTGAGGAAAGTTCCAGCCCTTCCCAGGATAAAGCAAAACTCTCATTTACATATTTATAGGCATTGCTCTGGCTTTAAACATTGTGGCATATGAGAACCTCATTCATGCTTCTGAATTCAGTCAGACAACTCTTTCTTGGGGAAAGAAAGCAACACTGTGAAGTCAGGAAAACTGAGGCAGTGGTCTGCCATATGCCATGCAAAGTGATGCGGAGAATTCCTCTGTCCAAGATCCTAATCTCCTGTCTTATTCTCGAAGCCTTTTGCACTGCATGAGGCAAAATGGAGTTCTGGTTGAACACAGCTATTAAAATCAGACTTTTCAGGAATTTCTGTCTTCACCTGAGCGTAAGCCTTATTAGGTATGGAAGACTGCATTGATCTCATTAGCAGAAGTGCTTGTCTTGGCAGTAGACAAAGATCAGTTGTCTGTGCTACTGTTATTCAATGTATTAGTTGCCTCCTACATGGCTGGGTACAGGTAATCCTCTTGTTTTGCACCCTAGTAACTTCAGTCTGGGTGGGTCCTCATGGGATCATTCAGCTCTCTCTCAAAAACTGCAATGGACCATTGTGGGCAGTTCCAAAACATACCCAAGTACACAGTGACTTAGTGATAAACTGAGATCACTTTCCTAGATGGAGGTGAGGTGATCAAAAGAGGTCCAGAAGGCAAGGGCAGAGTTTTATTTATTCTGGAATCATTTAAAATCAAAATAAATATTCAATTGCCTGGGTCATAGAATCATATAATCACAGAATGGTTTGGGTCAGAAGGTATCTTAAAGATCATCTAGTTCAACCCCCCCCGATATGGGCAGGGACACTTCCACTAGACCAGGTTGCTCAAAGCCCCATCCAGTCTGGTCTTGAACACTTCCAGGGAGGGAGCGTCCACAACCTCTCTGGACAACCTATTTCAGTGTCTCTCCACCATCCTCAGTGCAATGTCACTGAATTTATGCAAAGAATGAGGCTGCGACTGAGGGGATGATATTTGTCTGCTGTTAAAATACTTTCTAAAAGATCTTGGGAAGACAGTATCATTTTTAAAAGTTCTTCTATGCAGACCCTTCTTCTTTGTTCACATGTTCACACTTCTTTGGGTAAGACATAGTATGTGTACCCATCTAAAGAAAGAGGGAGCTGTGATGTTGCAATAAATACAGCATAGAGGAGTCCAGTAATGCTTTGTAACTACAGCACTGATTTTTTTTTTTTTTTTAAATCACAGCAGTAGGGCAAGTGCTCTACAGATATCAATAGTTGCACCAGAGCTGACCTATGTTGCACAGAATGAATAAGCTTTGACTATAGGAACATAGATAGGCAACCCTGCTGACTCCTGCTGAATAAACCTATTGTAAAGCTGGCAAACAACATCCTTCCAGGGCTCTTGGACCTGTGGCTTCATCTACTCTGGGACTCCCAAGAGCATTTTTTTCTTAATAACAGCATCATACTTTGTTATACTGCTAAATACAGAGGACATTTCTGATGTTCTCATTGCAAGCTTCACTCGCAGCATACTTGATTTGGTGGTGTTTGACAAGGCTTTTGCTTTTATTCAGGAGCCAGTTCTGTGATAACAGTGACAGAGATGGAAAAAAAACATGCTCCATGAGGCATTAAACCTCTTTTTTTCTAGTTGTGGGACAAAGCAAAATGCCCACAGGTGTCACACCGCCCCACATACCAATAATTAGTTCACCACAGCAGGTATAGCCCACCATAAAAGTATTTTGAAAATGAGAACTTTGGGGAGAATTGCAATACCTAACTTCTGGGCATGGGAGGTGAGGTCACGATGGGGTGTAAGCAGAATGCAATGCTGCCTGCTGCAAGCACCTTCTGGGGCCTGAGCTTTGCTGCCCTACACCATGCCAGCACTATCTGAGAAGCACGGGGGTGTTTTCAGGTGTCTTTGGAACTGCAAGCCCATGCAAACAAGCTGTGCCAAAAATGATAGACTGAGGACTGCTGAAGTACAGCAATTCAGCAGTCAAAACTTCCTTTATTTAAATCCCCAAACACCACTTAGTTATATAATAATCTCAGTTCTTTCACACTCCACAAGCTTGTCTTAAATTGTCTGGAGCAGCTCCTCAGCTGACACAGATAGTTCCAGTCTGCAGAAAGCAGTGGAACTGGGATGCTTCCCACCAGCTGCTGCTCTGCCCTTACTGCAATTGCATTTCACACACAAAAGATGACAGTAATCTACAAAAACCCAAAACAAAACAACACCCCCCCACATCCCCACACCCCCCGTTTGAACTATCATCTGCAAGAAAAGATTCCAGTGTTTGGGCTTCCGTGGAAAATCAATATGGTCTTATCTTTATTTTTTTACTTAAAAAAAAAAAATACTTGGGATGACAGTATTAGGTAGCACTGTGAAAAACAACTAAATATAGCAGTAGATCATGGTGGGTGTGAATGGAAAACAAAGGAGTCAGGAGCCGAGCTCCTGCTGTTGTTACGTCACTACAACACCCATAATTATGTTATTATGTACACTGCCCACTTCAACTATATCTGGACACCACTTACCATGATAAAAATCTGATTAATAGCATGCCATACAATCTTGGTTTCTTTGATGAGCATTAACTTCTGTCTTCTATATTCTTTTTTCAAACAGACAGGATATTTGTTTTTCCTCCCTTCTACAGGGAGTTTGGAAGCGTGAACATACTGAAAGAAATTAAATAGCATAATTTAAAATCTCATTGCTAGGCTCATGTTATCTCAGTATAAAAACATGTTAATCCACTTCTAAAGCACTGCTGTATATAAATTCTCCTTCTCACAAACACCAAAAATTTATAAATACTATAACCTCCATATAGAAACACATCAGGACTTAGGGCACACTTAGCTGTACAAGCACTACACCTTTTTATCCTCAGCATCACATCTTTCAAACTTAAAATGTCCTCGTGTGAGGTACCTCAGGGTAGGCTGGCTCAGGTGAGAAATGCTCAGCTGGTTGTGGGATGACAGGGACCCCACAGGCTTTGTGCTGAAGTAGACACATGAGGGTGCCCAGTATCAGCAGTGAGATGGCCATGACTGCTTCCCAGCACTGGACAGTATTGTACAGCACCTCAGGTGTTCCTTGAAGTGGCCCTATCACACATTCTTTTGCTGTTTGTGCCCAAAAAAAGAAGTATTGCAAATGTCTACAACTACACTAATGTTTGAACAAAGTAAAATATTTTAAAAGTCCTGGGATTTTTTTTTTTTTAATATCTAGAAAGTGAGGGGAAAAAAACAGAACTGGCAAAAATGAATGAAAAACAGTGCCCTCCAAGATAAAGGATTTTTTTTTTCCTTTAGTTAAATGAATATTGAAAAAACATATATCTTATTATATCTTCAGCCCCTGAGGTTATCGTAGCTGGTCTGTTTCACAATTCACCAGGAAAAACCCTCAAGGTATTTCTAAGATAACTGTTAAACGTCTGACTTTCATCTACAATAGAGGAAAT
Organism: Ceryle rudis; assembly: GCA_033439905.1. Taxonomy (NCBI): domain Eukaryota; kingdom Metazoa; phylum Chordata; class Aves; order Coraciiformes; family Cerylidae; genus Ceryle; species Ceryle rudis. The sequence continues at coordinate 75,310 of JAAGNO010024075.1, forward strand.
CTGTACTGCCAACAGCTTGTTCTCAGAATTCCACCTTAAAACAGTTTTAGTACCACCAGACCAGAAGGGTTTGATGCCAAAGAGCTGTTCTGTCCTATTGAAAGCAGAGAATGGCTTCCTCTGCAATATGTACAAAGAGCAAGGAAATTTACTCAATTAATGTGAAACACAAAATGGCATCTGCCATCTGGAGATGCACACAAAAGCCATGGGCAGTCAAACACTTCTTAAGACTTTGGCATGTAAAATTAACATATTTTCAGACTTAAAGGGACATGTGAACTCCTCGTACATGAGGATTTCATTTTTCTCATGGCAAAATAAAATGCACAGTAGAATATTTCTAATGCAATGTCCCAGAAACAGCAGTGCTAATCACCTACAAAGATTTGCCTGTGACATCAAGATTACCATTTACATATGCTGGATGGGAATTGAGTGCTTATTTATTTAGATATGCATTTATTTAAACAATGGGCAGAAATACACTTTCACTAAACTGTACAACTCCATTAAAGTGTGCTTTCTTACTGAGACTGGTGTAAAAGTCTCGTTGGTTCTTCTTGTGTGTGATGCTGTGCAACCACTCTGGAATTATTTTTCATTGCAAAAGCAAAGTGATGCTGACTAGCCAAGTTTAGTGCAGATTCAACGTGTATAGAAAGGGCTCCTTTTACTCCAAGCATTTTTAAGTATTCTTTGCTTGAATAAAATGAAGAAAGTTCAGCTCCAGTGTCTGTTCCCTTTGTGTATTAAAAAAAAGCACACTACTTTAAAAAAAAACAGGACATATGGTATCTAAGTGGTCACCACCATAAATTATTCAACCTCTGCTCACTCCACAAATGGAAATCTAACAAAATGCAAAACCTGAGGCCTCACCACTAAACTCCTGGTCGCAAATTCTCAGCAGTGTCTTCAGCACACTTTTGGACACAAAGATCTGGTCACTGTATCCAAACTTCCCAGACAGACACTTATTGTGAAATACAAATTTTCCTGCTTTTTACTCTACCTGCATTCTCCATTTTGACACTCCCCAGAATCACATGAACCGAGCTCTTCTCTATGTTTTATGGCACTGCCCTTTCACCCTGCCTGTTATGTGACAATACAGCACTGGTTTCACAAACCTTGTCTTACGCATTGTGCTGGAGAAAGAGTGACAAAAGCGGAGAAGAGGGGGGAAATGAAATCCATTCCTGCTTAAGATGGAGCATGTGGTTCAGCAGTGATTTCCTTCATGATGCTGCTCAGGATGACCAGGATGCTTGCACATATCTGCCACATTTGTCTTGCAAAAGTAAACTTAATTTAGGCACTCCACAACTTTGCAGTGATTTTCCTATTTTACTTTTAGTGGATGCTCTTTTTAAAAAAAAAAAAAAAAAAAAAAAAGTAAACATTTCAGAGTATGTGAGAAAGTTGGCTCATGGAAGAATTCAGAGCCAAAGACACCAAACCTGTAAGTACTTACTCATGTGAATTACAATAACGTAGCCAGTACAATACAGTGAGACTACACACATTGCATTGATTCAGATGTGTAAGGAAAGGGTGGCAATAAACTTAACAGAGCCAGACTATTAACTAAGGAGTGTCACATACAAAAATTTCTTAAACAGTGACCCTGTCATTCACCTTGAAAGTTTCCTGGTTTATTATATTGACAGAATTTGTTTTCTAAGGATTAGTTTTACTGATTAATTTTTCAGTTAAAGCACTCTCAAAAGTAACCCCATTAAAAAAAACGTAATATGAAGTAGAAGTCATCATTCCAGTATCAACATTCACCCATAGATTTTTTGCTAAATTTTCTAGGAATAAAAAAAAAAAAAGTACATCAAATTGTACATTCAGCCAGAAAAAGAGGCCAGAAAATTCACTAAAGCATCATTTAAATTTCATTTATCAGTTTGTTGATTTGTGCTTGAATTTATGAGTGTGTGCCTGTGTGAGAGAGGAGAAACAGGGACAGAGACACGGAGAGAAAGGGAAGAAAATGACTCATGCCTGACAATGTTACTATGTAAATGGTCATAGTTGTGGGCTTCCCTGGGGGAATTTGTAATACCACAGCAAAAATCTAGCTAGCCTGCAATTACGGTGCCGGCACCAAGTCCCTCCAGCATGAGCCATAATGTCTGGCTACAGCTGGTGCGAACACTGACTGTGTCCCCCCCACCGGCAGCATCCTGGGCTCCAGGGACAGGGTGGCTGGCGTGGGGCAAAGCTGACAGGACGACCCCACATCTCCAGGCAGGCAGAGCTCTTCCCAAAAACTGCTTCCCACAGATTGATGTGAATGAGAAGGTACAGAGACCAGAGCTGGTGTCTAGAGATACCAGCCCAAGACCTTTCAAAATCACTGAGAAAGAACTAAATTTCAAATGCTGTTTAGATGGCTTTCTTGCACAGCTCCTCTTGTAGTACATGCATGTACATTTGGTGCATGATCCCCAGCCATCCTCTCCTATGGCAGAATCCCATCTTGCAAAAGAAACTCACTGACACTGATGTGAAGGACTCCGCGTTAAAAATAAAATATGGTCCTCAGCAAAAAAGAGAAGGGTTCCCGGGTGAGGAGCATGAACCCATGCCAGTGACAGACTTGAAGTACAACATGACGGAGACACTGCTGTAACCGGACAGTTGAGGGATGAGCTGGGGTTTGCAGGCATGTCATGGGGATGACATCCCACAGCTCCCGGGGCTGGGGCTGCTGAACCCACTGCCGGCCAATCCTTGGAGTGTCACTTACATGAGCTCCAAAGTAATCTTCTGGCCCACCCTTCAGGAAAAAGATAAGATGTCATGATCTGCTAATAGGAAGTGACAAGAAGAGATAAAAAGGATGGGGAGGGAGGGAAGGTTTCGTATTGAAAAGGCATTATTCTTTCCCCTAATGCCAACCCTGCTAACTATAAGGCTGGGTTAATTAACGGGCTATTTAAGCACTTTCATGCATTTTTATGTATAGCATTCATTTTTCTACAGATACATATAACACAATTAACCTGTAAGTTTTTAAACAATCATACATGGCAATCCTTTCAATATAGTGGGGAAAATGTTACACTTTTACAGAAAAAAGAAGGGATTTAATTAAGGAAAAAGATTGTGAAGAGTCTTGGTTCATCTACTCTTCCAACCATTGCCTTCTATCTGTCATGGGAACCCATTACCAAGACATTTGAGTATCTTTCACAAAACAAAACAAAAAACCAAACCAAACCAACCAAACAAATAAAATAAAATAAAATAAAATAAAATAATCCCTCAAAGTTTCTGTCTTTCCTGTCTGCCCCTTGTAGAAAATCCTATCTGTCACTTAGTTCACATGCAATTAAGAAATCTGCTTCTCTCCCTAATGAAATGTTAGTGCATCACTTGACAAAGTCCTACTGAGCACAGAGTGAGAGGTTTAGGCTGGAAAATGCTGGTGAAGTTTCTTCCCAAATGCTGCTCCAATGACACTTCTAATTGGCAGGGATGTGTCCTACCACCTGCAACCATCTTGCCATACATACACGAAGCCCCAGGTACTCAGTCAGCTCCACAAACTTCAACAAAAACCTAATCAGAAGTGCCAGGTTTTTAAGTTTATTAACTGATGTTGACCAGTTCAGTGGGGGAAGAAGCATCTCTGGTGGGTACAAAGCCCAGAACGAGGGGTTATGATTTCTGCGCAGCAGCGATTCGAATGACAGAAGCAGTAAACTGCTGCCTTCAGTGCAGAGCTGAATGCATACTACAGATGCAAAAAGGCTCCCTTTACACCGTAAAGAATTCAGAGCTTAATGAAGCCACAATATGTTTTGAAGCTTTTGCCAAGAAGTATAAAAACCTGTAGTCAGCGTAGCTAAGCATTTGATAACAAGTGTGGTTTCTTCTGCTCAACATATCTTCCTGGTGTATTTGTTTGTAAAGGTAGAGATAAGTATAGTAACACAATCTGTTCTTTAATATCATATGCAAAGAAAAATCACTAGTGACTAGCTACAACAGTTGACAATCTTTGAGACAGCTGCAAGTATATGTTTATTTTTTTATTCTAAATATCTCAAATAGAGTTTGATCCTGAAAACCTTTCTTCCCTCCAATGATGCTTTTCTGCAATAATAATACTAATGAAAAACAACTGCTGATGTAAGGAAAGAAAAAAAGACAAGGTTTAGATTCCCTATATAATGCTCATAATTGTTATTTTCACTAAAGATAAGAAAGCAGACTTGTATGTGCAATATCACAGAAACAAGCCATTCTGTCCCTATCTACATTTTTGACAGCTATCTATGGAAAATGTGGACTTTAAAAACTCTTAAGAATAATTATTAGAAATCATAGCCAAAATAACATACATCAGCCTTGATTAGTTACATGAAAAAACAGCCTTAAATTGATAGTTTAAAAACAGGAAAATTAGCAGTATGATTAAGTATGAATGGCTAATAAAAAGAATTTTGCTAAAACAGATTAAGGTTCATATCAAGGTCACAAAAGGAACTGATTGAGGAAAACTGTCATTTTTGCTGGGACTCAGTAGCTGTTTTAGCAGAGCTCTTTCCTCTGAATCACTGTCTTGTAATGAGAAATTACACTGCTGGGGTTAATAAAGAATTGGTATGTTTGTTTACCCCAAAATTTAAGTCAAAACATTGTGGCCAGCAAAAAAGGTGAATTCCTTGTGTGCAAGTAGACAGGAAGGGGTATAACTAAGCTAAGTAACATATAGTAAAATACAAGGTAAATTTTCACTGTAGTTGCAGTTCTCATGCTTGCTGTAAATTCATTCCGGGAAAAATAAAAATCTGCAAGTCACCCCAGGACCTCTTTATTCCCCTGTTTCTTCCAAAATAAACAGCTTTTAGTCACAGTGCCACAGAACCCCACTAGCAGAGGCTAGGCAGAGTAGTGTTCTACTAACAGGGTCTGGAATTTCCCTTTCTGCTAGCTTTGCCCCTTCTTGGCTGCGGATAACCTCCAGGAGGGTATGTCTCTGCCCCTCTTTTCTGTCCTGATGTGTCAAGAGCTGAGCAAAGGTCTTGGATCTATAGGTACGGTCTGAAATTCAGTGCTGCCAAAGAAAGTTTTACACAAAGACTTTTCCCAGGCAAATCCCTTGTTCCTGCAGCCAGGCACCAGCAGTCCTCTGCTGCGAATGGACCAGCCCTACTGCCTAGAAGCTATAAATGCAGCTGACCTCAGGAATTTCAGACCAAAAGCAATCTTTTTTACAAAGTTCTCCTGTGAAAATGACTCTATTTTCCTGTTACCCCACTTGCAAGGAGCTGGAGTGAATCCCTAAGAGGCCAAAGAGATGATGTGTGAGTGTTACCATTGCCTCACATTTTCACCTTGTCCCAGTGGTAAGAGAAATATGGAGGGACCACAAGCATTCAGGTCATTATTCACCACCTCATGCTCCCAGTGCCACAGGACATTGGTGCCACTGAGCTGCATGGCAGCAGCATACCCAGCTGCCGTCCAAAGCGGTTTCGTTTGGAACATGCAATTCTGTACACACACATGTGTCCAGGATGCTCATGGAGGACTGGCTCTCCAGTCATGAGAATTTTAGCACCAGCGAAACCATTCAGCAACATCCCCTGCTTCATGGATACAATGCTCCAGTGAAATAAATCGTCAGGTCTATAACCTGGAGGCTGCAGGATGCTGGAATTTTTACTCTCTGGGGTTTTTTTCCTCTTGGGCTGGTACTTTGCACAAGGGGGAGCTGGCAGGTCTGGCCTGTGATAGGAGCTATCACAGCCCTCCTGAGCATTGGGTTGCCTCTCGGTGGCATGAGCTATTGTCATTGCTATTACTATCGCCAGGCCTGATCGGGGTCAGCAAGCCAACGTGAAAGCTGTTGTATAACCCAGCAATAAACAGACAGTCCTTGTCCCAGAACACACTCGGGCTGGTTTTCTGACAAGCTGTAACAGGTTCTGCAGCGGCACCTTTTCTGTTGCTAAATAAAGAACTTCTGTATGGCAAAGCCTAAACCCATTGCTGAAAGATTGAGAGGAAAACGAACTAATAGGACAAAAGGGCTGTGTGGTTTTGGTTTTTTTTTTTTTACATTTGTTTGTTTTGATCTTAGTTGCAAATAATTCACGTGGAGCAAAGTGCATTGACACTCGAAGAAAGTAAGTGCTTGATTTTAGAAAGGACAACTGCTTCAGATCAAACTGAAGGCAAAAAGTCAGAATCATCCAGATAAGACTACTGGACAAGAAATCACATTTTTATTAGTACATAAAACACATGTCACTTGACAATGAGTATCTGCCACACGGAGTGAAATAACTCTCCAGCAGTGAAGTCAATATTTAAATCAATATCTCTGGTAAGAAAAATATCTTACTCATTGATAGAGATTGGATTTTTTTTCCCTATGAATCTCTCAGGACATAAACAGCATATTTCTGTTGTAAAAGCAACTGAACAATATTGCCAAACAGGTCTCATCATTCCTAGAATTCAATAGCATGATGCTCTGAAATTATTAATGTTGTTATAAATGCCATTTGACCTTTATGTTAGGGATGTATTTTCTTTCCAGAAAAAGGCACCTACATTATTTTGGCCCTAATGCTGTTGAGTGTGAGCCCAGTAACTTCAACGGGAGCTTAGGGCACTCCAGAATTATTTTTTTTACATTATGTAGGTACCTAATGATTCAGCTACTCGAGGCTAAAATCCATAAGAGATGTTAGTGCCTTCATATTAATTGCTGCAACATCCTCCATTCACTCCGGCAAAGCTGCACAGCATTACAGAAAGGCTCACAGATTGCAGAGGCCAGAAAGAGGGTCAGAGGCAGAGCATGCCCCAGAGGCATGCACCCCTCACAGTTTCTTGTTTTAAGCACCTTTCAGGAAGTCAAGCTCACTTGTTTCTTCTCCTTTAGACCCAGTAGTAGCTTTGTTGCTTTCTGCAGTGGGATAAAACCCCCAAAGGAGGGGTAATAGTATCCCATCCCGCAGCCTGGTGGCCCACACACTTTTTAGAGAGAAGAGAGATGTGACTTTGCATGGCTTTGGGATAAGGAAAGTGTTAAATGCAAATTTCCCACCTCCGGGAGAGGCACCCTAACTTGTAGGCTAACCTATGAAAGATGGGAACTGACACCACCATGAGGACATCCTGCAAAGAGAGCAGTGCTGGGTGCAGTTTTGTTGGAGCTGGTAGGCATGGGCAAAGCTTGTGCTCTTCCTCCTGAATGATTCCTAGATACCTCTGTATGTACCTGCTCACTGAGGGATGACTCTGGCAAGCACAGAAACAGCACTGTAGCACCACAGTAGTTGGATAATCCACGAGGGCAATTTCGTATATAGACACCTTAATTCAGTCTGTGCTTTGCTTTAGACTCCTAAATTAATTGGCTTATTCAGGACTTTACAAAACCGTCCAGGCACCTGTGTCCTATTCAAATTAATAGTATAGCACTTGCAACTGTTTTGAAATGCTATTAGATGCCTCTCTGCCCTTGAAATTGTTGTTCCTCAATGCCTTGCAGGACTGAGTCCTTAGAGGTGACAGATCATATTCATTCTTCAGATAACAGGAATGACTTTTTATTAGAAAATATGGATTCTTAAAACTGTTGCTATATAATATAAAAATAATTTCAGATATAAAAATAAATTCAGAGCACAAAAAAAACAACCAAAGAAAACTGTATTCCCCAGGTTATAGTCCCTCTGCAGAAATAATAGTCCTCTTTCTTAAAAACACCAAACAACCAAAAGAACATAACTTTATAAAATTGAAGTACATTTCCTGTTCAATATCAGCTTTGATTACTCAGCAGGGTAGGACATGGTTTTAAACCATCAAATGTGCTTCCTTTTCTCCTGCTTTATTATTTTAAACTTCTTAAGACTTTTAATGCAAGTACTAGGACAGAGCAACACAAAGTATTTTTTAATGTGCTTTTAACCCCTCCACATGGAGGTTGCTGAAACAGTTCACATCTTTGAACTACAGTAGGGTGGTGCTGACTAAGAGCTGTCCCTCTCTGGCAACTCTTCAATATGATTAATAGAAAGAAAGCTGCATCAGGATTAGTTTTTGTACATGACAACAGTGTGCATTCCCAAAGTCTTCATTCAAAAAGAACAACCTGGAAAGCTTCCCAAATTTTGTTTTGAAACTCTTTTCCAACATCACTTTGGCCCACGCAGCAGGTAAGACATTCTTTGGTCAAAAGAGACAGAGGTAAGCAGTAACTGATTTAACCAAACCCATACTGAGCATAAACCCATATCAGAGGAACAGATCAGAGTTGGAGCTAAAATCAGCTTCCACCTCACAGCCCTTCCTTGAATACAGTGTGAATCAGGACCTGCATGTGCCAGAGTCTTGCATTTGACTTCTGAACAGACTCAGTGATTACACCTCCTGGAGGTGCAACTGCATGTGACACCAGGAGAATTCGATGCCAACAGAGAGCAAAGCCTTTTCTGACTCGTAAGAGATGCATTCCTCCTCAGCAGGGTTGATGTGACAAATTATCACCATTTCTAGAGTCTGCAGTTTGCTGTGAATTAATGTACCAAGGGAATTCCCATCCCAGCGGTGTCGATCTAGCACTGTGCACAAATACAGGGCCAGATCACCAGCTGATGTAAACTGCGGTGGCTCTGCTGGATCTGGCTGACATCTGACATTCACTTACAATTTATGAGTGGAGAATTGAGAGGAAGAGTGTGATGACATACCCATGTCATTGCTAGTTCAGAGAGGGATGAAAAGGAACTGCCAAATATCTGCTACCAGAGAAACACCAATGCTACCGCTTACTGCCACAGAACAGTTCTTTCAGGAATCTGGGAGAGAAGCATAAACATGGAGCTTTACAATGTTTCTGGAAATGCATTTGACCTGACAAATCCTGTTGAAGCCACGTACCCAGGGCCATGTAAGGTTGAAAGTGACAAGATGTCACATCCTGGTGGCGGCTGCTTGGATTAGAATTTCCTTGTAGGATAAAGCAGGTGGAGAAGTTTTCTGGTTTAACCTTCCCACCAAGCCTGTGGAAGAAGCAGGCTAGGGAAGAGCAAGGCCCTGTGTGAGACAGAAATATAGCACAACAGCTTACACTGGAGACAGACTTTGTAACTCTGCTCCATCCATTCCCATGGACATGCAAGGTTTTAGGGGGATTCCACCCAAGTTCTGTAAACTCAAACCTACAGCCTCATTTATATCAGGGTGCTCCTTCAAAGCTGAGGTACAGGAAACCTTAATCAATCAGGGATAGTTCTCTTGCTTAGCAAATGCCATCCTGCATTGTTTAGCTTGGGAAGGCACAAAGAGTTAATCTTAAAAGCAATCTCGAAGAAATAGGGTTTGGAAACCAATTCACCAAATTTACACAGTGGTGTTTAAACTGAGCAGGACATTAGCTGATACTCAGTGGGCAAGCTTAATGGCCATCGTCACTCTATCAGCCTTTTCCCATGAAAAACCTGCACCCTAGGTGCTACCAAGTGCTAATTTGTTAAGAAAGCTTTAATTGAGTGACAGTTAATTATTGACAGATTTGAACTACTTTATCTCTCAATCAAAACCTGGCTCTGTCCCAGGCAGCAAGCAATTTACTGCCACAAAGGTAAATCTGGCCACGTGCAGTTTTTTCTGCTGAAGCCTGATGGCTCTCCCTCCCCCACCCCAAGTTTCTGCTAAAATTTCTCTCTGAAGGAGCCGATGATCCCCTGGTGATCACCAGCCCACGTCAAGGTGGTTACCCTGCTTAACCCCACTTGGCACAGAGTGGGAATTACCAAGGGGACATCCATCTGGAGCTGCCTGAGATAAGAGGTGTCCAGTGTTAATAAACAGGCTTCCTCTACACCTCAGCAGGGCCTTCCTTTTCTAAACAGTCTTCCTTTAATGTTGTAAAATGTTTTTTTCCATTTACTCAACGATCATGCCTTTGCTGGTGGGGGAGGGACAAGGGAAAGAGGAGAGGAGAGGAGAGGAGAGGAGAGGAGAGGAGAGGAGAGGAGAGTAGAGGAGAGGAGAGGAGAGGAGAGGAGAGGAGAGGAGAGGAGAGGAGAGGAGAGGAGAGGAGAGGAGAAAAAAGAAAAGAAAAGAAAAAAAGAAAAGAAAAGAGAAAAGAGAAAAGAAGAAAAGAAAAGAAAATAAGAAAAGAGAAGAAAAGAAGAAAAGAGAAAAAAAATGCAGCATTCCACATTAACAAAACAAGTTTTTCTGGATAAATGTAAAAATGTGCTTCTCTAGAGCAATTTACACATCTGGGTCTTAGGATCCCCAGGGAGTACCTTTTCTAAAGCCACATGTATGAGTTTAGTGCTGCTGTATTATACAATTCAGTAAAAAACAAAACAAAACAAAACAAACAATGAGTCTTAAAATGCCGTTCCAGTACTGTTATTTTTCTCCTGCTGTGTTGTGGGTAATCCTTCAGATAATTAAAACTGAAGGAAGAAATATGGTTCCGTGGTATTCATCACGATCTGTTGCTCCACTGTATTTTGGCCTCCGTGGAATCAGCTCTGATTCTGGCAGCCATTCTCATCTGCTACAAGTTTGTGCTGTAAGATGTATTTCCAATATCAAGGACAAGCATTATTTTAGTCACAAAGAAACCTCTGTTTCACTCCTTTTACTCAAGAACCACAGGAGTCCAAAGACTCTTACAGAAGATCTCAAAGATGTTGCATTATTAATGTATGATACCAGGAACTAAATAGTGTTTACCAAGTCACAAATCTGCTTTTCATATGCAGGGTGAGAAATTATGCAAAAACAGGTAAAAAGGAGAACTTTACATTACCACACCAAGCTGGTTTTCTGGCTGGTTCTGTGAAATGCATGGTGGGTCCCCAGATGTCAAGGGGAAGCATCTTTACTTTTTCAGCTGGAAAATTTAACATCATAAAGCAGAAGGAGGAACAAGAAGTTAACACTAATACCCATGAGAAAAAAAAAAAAGAAAAGAAAAGATAATTATATTTAAGAAACACCAACAGGTTCTGAAGAATCACAGATATGTCTGTGGGAGAGCCAGGAAAAGCTTGGATGTAGCTGTAGCCAGTTCTCATATAGCTGCAGACAGGTTGGAAAGAGAAGAATGCAGATATGGACAGTCTAGAAAGAGATGACAATCCAGCTCCAGTAGCAGGCCCAACCCCTATTCAGTTTATTAATATGGATGTAACCAAAGCCTCCCATTTCAGCACTGAGGTGGAACACACACAGCTCTTCTAAATGCTAAGATTTTGGCAGTTAAGAACTTTTTGGATCTGGAGGTTGAGTGTGAGAATGGAAAATGGGTTGGTTTTTTTTTTATATATATATAAATAAAAATATATGGATGAGACTTAAGCAGGCATAAGGAAAGAGAAGGTCTTGTAATGTGTTACATCTTGGAATACTTTTCCCCACTGTGACGTCTTCTACTTTATTTAAACATCTGGAATGTTCTGAAGTACAGGATAATTTTATGTCAGAAGGTGTTTAGTCAAGGACTAAAGTCAAAACTCACCTCTTCTGTCATGCTTTCTCTCCATCTTCATTGACCCATCCATGGTAGCTCTTCTTGAAAGTTGGAGCTAGATAAAAGATTTTGATTTGACCTGGAATTAAAAATAACCAATCTGCATTTTGCAGCAAAAAAAAAAAAGAGCTTCACAAGCACCAAAGAAATCAATTTCACAAGAGTCCAAGGTGGAAGCAAAAGCTGTTCTCAGTCAGGTGCAGGAGTATATCCAAATACCCACAGCAGCCCTTTGACTTTGAAGTTCAGTCCAGAGATAGACCCAGGGACAAACACTGTCCTCCTAACAACTCTTGCATGACTACCTTCCTTCCCAGTAATCATGCCCAATTCAGCTCATAAATACATTCAGACACACATATAAAAACCAATAGAAACACAATTTACAGCCCTTTCCTGATAGTGCTGCTATGGTTTTGACATGTAGTAGTGGTGGGTACACAGTGTGGACTATAAGAAGTCTTTTCTCATTTATTGTCCACCTTCTGCAGTCATCTGTATGTGTGCAAAGGACTCATGAAAAGTCACCCTTTACAAGAAGAGAGGTTTTTACACCATCTTTTTAGTCCCGGTTAAACTTAAGGTAAATCAATCTGCTGTCTGGCATTAGGACTTTATCCAGGAGAACTGACCTTTTTCAGGAGGAACATTTTACCAAGTGGAAAACATTGCCAATTAATAGTATTAAATTAGTGTGCAGACAATAATTTTCCTTGAATGTCTTGATTATTTTTTCCCTTAAACCTGTCTCTGAACTTCGCTGTTATCTTTTTGAAATCAGAGGTGTGACCTCTCCCCTCTTTCCATAGCCTAGAGGAATAAAATAATAATAATAAAAACCTCCTCAAATCATCTGTTTAGTCTCATCTCCTTGGTTCTGTTGCTGGTCAGTCTGGTGAAGTACTGAGCTGGGAATGTGAGTCTGTAGTGTCAGTGTTCATTAACGTAAATACGAGAAAATGGAAAAACATTCCAAGAGCTGGATTCACACTTACACTAAGGTCCCTTTTTACTGCTTTGGCAGTGGAAAGAGACCAAGAAGTGGGTGGGCATGTCATTTACTAGTATGTTCCCATGTTTACAGCACAAGTACCTTCTCACCTTTCAACAGCTCTGCTTAAATTTGCTAAGATGGACCACTGGAGCTATTGCTGCACAACTTCATTCATCAAGTGGCTCCTACTTTGTTGAGTAGCCATATTTAAATACCTACCAGTAGCAGAGGAGCAACCGAATTCATGCAAATAGGGAAATCTTGGGTCATGCACTAGTTAATGGTCTCCAGATGAAGACCAGAGCTAGGGTTCCTTTCATGTAACTTTAGATGCTGTAGCGTCTTTTTCAGAGCTGGTTTCTCCTTTCATAAGTAGTGGAGGTGTAGTGAACCCACTCAGCAGAGATCATCATCTCTTCCTAAAATACCTGGTGAAATAGGTCAGACAGTCTGTGCCTGAGAAGTTTATTTCTCTCCATAGCAGAGGATCCAAGTGTGACTGGGTCACTTCCAGCCAGATGAGATGACTCACCATCATCCACTGGATTTCCCTGAAGTTTGACTAATAACACCATATTGACCAGCCTTGACCAGACCCTGGGAGGTCCCCTGAGACTCTGTTGTGTCCCAGTTCAATTTGCTCAATAGACATGCTGCAGGGCAGTTGGCTTGCTAAAAAGCAGTGAGCACACGTTCAACCAGACCAGGAATTCCTCTCAGAGAATATGTTACCCAGGAGGAGTTTAAAGCTCATTGGTCTTTTCACTGGACAGGAGCAAAGGAAGAGTTTGTACACAACCAGTTACTTGTCTCAGCAGGTTGGTGGCAAATAAGGGATGGATGAAGGGTCAACTCCAGGGTCCTCTGCTCAGGGAAGTGAAAAGTAATCTTGTGAGAAAGGTCTCAGAGACTGAGTTACTGCCCATGCTGTTTGTGGAGGGATTGAGGGATGTGCTTCAAGGACAGCCAGTCTTCAGCCCAGCCTGGCTGCTGTCTCACAGCAGACAGGCAGAATTTCCAGTGCGCTGACATAAGCAGAGGGGTCACGTCTCTCTCGGTGTCCCCTGCAGTCTGCTGCCCAAGTGAGTGGCCTACTTTGTACATCAAGCCAAAGCTGCTGCTGGTTCTGAGTGGTAAATGTCCTGAGGCTCAGAATAACAAACAAATTGTGTGGTAGACCACAGGCAAGTTGGAAAAGATGAAGCTCCACTTTAGCTGAGCTGTCATCAGTGGCCCCTGGGGAACGTGACTCTCCTGCAAATCTGATTCCTGGACAAAGTCTGTGATTCTCAATCTTTTGTGGCCAACAGAAATCTGAAATCTTTCTGCATTTCTCTAAGGCCACCAGGGACTCTTGTTATCAAGCCTGAGATTGAAAATGCCAGACAAGCCTTCCAGGGAACAGCTGTAAGCACCACCACCAATGCTCTGCAGCCAGGGAACAGATGCCACTCTTCCATTACAACATTACATGTCCTGTTTCATATGCAGCATCCGGATGCTACAAGCTATGTTTTAACCATATGCAGCTCTTTCCCTTACCTGTCATCATCTCCAAGTGCTTGGCATCTTTGACACAAGCAGCTATGCTCAGGACAGAAGGAGCTGGATGGAAATCATTCAACTGGTTTACATTGGAGAAGATTCTAAATAATCTGAAAAGGCCTTGGCCTTAAAATGCAGAAATCCTCTTCTTTTTTTCCTTCCCTTGTGGCTTGTGAGCATTCAAAGACCACACAAAGCAACTGCTAAAACACTTTGGACTGACTTTGGACTCCAGAGCAGCTGTAAATAGACCTTAATTCCAAAAATAGAGAATGAGCAGATTCTCCCTTTTGGATATTCTGGATAGAAATCAAATTCAGAACATAGGGCAAGAAGGACTCCTCCTGGTCCTCTAAGTCTAGTTTCTTGCCATGTCAAATTGGATCAGTAGAAAATTCATATTATGTCCAGTACATGCCACAACCCACAAAATGCTTCCTTGCAGCCTGTCACAATCTCTGCTACAGAGACCAGAAAGCTTCTAGATTCAGAGAGAGGGCAACAAGGCTAGGTCCCTGCAATGGCAAGAAAAATATCGTTATGAGAAGTTATATTCAAGCAGTTGAAGAAATCCCATGAACCCTCCAGGAAAGCCTCCAAGAAAGCAGGATGATGTTATCATAGAGGAAACAGCGAGGAAGGCGTGTATTGATAGCACCAAGGGTCAGTTCATTGTAAAGAGCAAAGTCCTGAATTTTGCATCCTTTTGATTTTCTCTACACTTACCTTCACTGCAGCCTCATCTCCTCCAAAAGAGGAATTCCCCAGAGCACTTGTGGGACAAGTCAGTGACTCCAAGAGGTCTGCTTTTCCATTAGAGATTTTCCATGAGTATTTGAAGATGTATTGAGATCTCCATGCATTAAAACTCCGCATACTAAAAGATGATGACGAATGGAAAAAGCAGTCTACCTCTTGCAGAGATGCCATCTGCAGTGACTGGACCATGAGTTTTAATTTTCTTTTTTTTTTTCCTCTTTTCAGTTCCAGCTGCTGGAATCATTCAAGTGTCTAAATTTTATATTATTAACTAAACCAAACCAAAATGTGTTTGCATTTTTTGTAACTATGGACAAAAAAGTCAAGTTGCATGACAGAGGACAAACAAAAACAGTCTCTATTTTATTATTTCTAAAAAGAAAATCTTACTGGATTATAGGAACTACTGGAGAGAGACCAGCAGAGGCTGGGAAGATGCTGAGGGGCCTGGAGCATCTCTGTGGGCAAGAAAGGCTGAGAGCCCTGGGGCTGTTCCGCTGGAGAAGAGCAGCCTGAGAGGGGAGCTGAGCAATGCTGAGCAAGAG
>JAAGNO010024076.1:2055-25661 GCA_033439905.1 Ceryle rudis
AAGTTTTCCATAATAAAAATAAATAAATAAATAAATAAATAAATAAAATTTATTTCTACTTAGCTGTGAGAAGAAATAGGTAAAATATAAACTCAAAATATCCACTTCTGTTCCTCTCCACAAAAACTAGATTATGGAAGTGATGGTTCTGTTAATTTGTGGAACAGATCAAAATGGCTGGGGTTCTGCCACTTGTACATGGATTGTCCTGAACAGTAATATGCACTTTCAAAGTCTATAAGCAGTTATTTGTACCAGGGGACCTGTGGTTTTGTTGTGAACATTCTAGTTATCTCTGCTCTTACTCTTTACTGAATTACTGTACTCTGATGTGGTAAATCCAAATTTTGTGTTTCTCAGTGTAACTTTCAGTCAACCTAACTGAAATGTTCTGGTAGATTCAGCATATATCAGGGAAATGCACTGTATTGGGAGAATATTCAAACACCACCACAGTTAAAGGTGGAATTGTTCCTTTTCTACAATCAAAGCTAACACATTCCCATAAGAATTGGTCAAAAAGCTCTACTAAATATGTCTGTTCAGGAAAAAAAAACAATACAAATTCTAAAGTTATTTCAGTCACTAAAGACAATATTTAACATGCAACATCCTCCTCATGTATATAAACAGCAGGGGTAAGAAAGAAAACTTATACCTATGTATATACATATATTTTAGAGTCTAATTTTTTTCCTGTGTGATCTGTAAATAATAAAAGGTTGATGGAATAAATACAGTAATGATGTTAGAATATGAGGTGCTGCTTGGAGACTTCAAATTCAAATAAAACTGAAAATTGTGCTTATAGTTTCTTTTTTGCATGTGTTTGGTTTTTTGGGGGGTTGAGGGTTTTTTTGGTTTTGTTTTGTTTGTTTGTTTGTTTGCTTTTGGTTTTTTTGTGTGTTTTGCTTTGTTTAGGTTTGGTTTTGGTTTTTTTTTTTTCATTTATTCCACACTTACCCTCTTTACTAACAGGAATTTTGGAAAGAGGAGAAACAATAAGAAGATGAAGTGCTGACTTATGGAAAAAATACATAGCCACAGCTTTAGGTAACGTCTGCATCTTTCTTATCTCAATAGGGCTCAACATGGTTAACACCTACATTAAAAGAAATGGTCCTGTTTTACCCTTTCTTCCCACCCTGCCTCCCACTGGGGCTGTTGCATGTCCATATAGTACAAACACAGGGAGAGAGTATAAGTAACATAAGAGTCCTTGTCTAGATGAGCAAAAAAGAAATAAAGTTGGGGAACTCTCTCATAGCACACTAGCTTCAACAGTAAATAATTCCCTTCTGGAGTTAAACACCTGAGGTAAATATTACTCTGAATAGAAAATGGAATAGATAAGATCATTCCAAATGAACTGGTGAAAAACAATGTGCTAAAGTACATTTCTTAGGTTGATTATCAAACCAAAGACACTGTTTACTCAACACACTGTCTTTTATTTCTGCTTCAGGTTGATTTGTTCTTATGGATGATATCCACTCAGGTTTGCATATGCATATTATAATGTTTATAAATATATTTATAGGCGTTTGTTAAGTTCAGGAAAAATTTTTTTTTTTTCCTTGTAATGGAACTTTATTTTGATAATGAAACAATCTTTTGGGTGTCACTTTACTAAGATGATCATGGAACAATTTAACAATACTTTTGAGATAAGAACATAAGCAGAATACATATATCAGTCTGATACAGACTGACAAGTTTTATAAGACATTTATCTACTAAGTTCTTATGCTTTCAAGAAACAGGCTTCAGGGCTGTGTTATAAGTATTGTTTTACAGTTTCTTGGCCAACTAACTTCCAGGACTGTTTTTGTCTCTCATGACCACAGAACTGTAGGAGTTCAGCACAGCTAACTGGAGCACAGTGCGCATGGGGAAGAGCTGACACTATACTCCAAAAGTAGCTTCTATTCCACAAATTATCTGATGAAGTGTATTTAGTTAGATAAATAAAAGCCTCTCACAATTTGTATCATTTATCATACCAGCAGTAAGCTGAGAGCAGCTGTTGAGACAGGAAAAGGGGTAAGGGTATTAAATTAAAGGAGGTTAAATTCATGAAAGGTCTAAGAAATAATTTTTTTACTATGAGTGCAGAGAATCACTGGAATAGGTTGCCCAGAGATGTGATAGATGCCCCATCCCCGGAAACATTCAAGGTCAGGATAACTGGGCTCTGAGCAACCTGATCTAGTAAAAGATGTCCCTGTCCATGGCAGGGGTTTGGACTAGAGGACCTTTAAAAGTTCCTTCCAGCATAACATTATATGATTCTATGAGGAAAGCAAGTTATCTTTTCTGAGAGGTCCTGTTCCTGCAATTAGAAGTTAATTTTCACTTCTTTGCTAATGGAAAATTCCTGATGTCTTTTCTCAGGCTCCAGTCCTCCAACCATGATCAAACTGCAAAGAGTAAGCAATCAGCAACAGTAAAAAAAGAACATTGGGCTGAGCTTCCTTTGCTTCCTTTCAGCCTTTAGTTTTTCCAGGTAAGGAGTGGACACATTCTCATGTATTTGATCTGAATTGTTACATATAGAACATTGTTCAATTTCCTAGAATTATTTTTCATTTTTAAAGGGACTGTGCTGCTTACTGCATTGTTCAAGGACAGAACTTCCTTTTGCTGCTTGGTAGGTGTGCAGCTCCCAGCATCTTTGGCACAATCAAAAAGCCTCTTTGAATTTTTGGTTTCTTGAGCACCATCAGCAGTCAGCAAGAGCTCCATCTCCTGAGTAATGAAACTTTGAGTTTTGTGTTGTAGCAGTGAAAAGTTTGTTTGACATAAAAAGTGGTAAGAATCTATATGATCCTTGTTGCCAAAGTATTATGAGAATAAACCAGATTTATTTTTAAAGGATAGATTGAATAGTTGTAAGTCAAGGAACAAATCTACCTTGTTTTAAAGGCATTGGTAGGCTCCGTAAAAAATCAGCAGGAGCTTAAAAATAATTGACTCAGTATTATATTGCCTGTTTGAAAGGCTGCTCAAAGGAGTGATGGTTTTATTAGCAAAACTTAAATATCCTCTTTTAAAATAATCTTTAATGCTAGCAACTGGTTCTAAAGGTAAACAGTTAAGTGGGCTGTGTAGAAGATCTGTGTAGGTGAATAGTCATTTGTTCTGGTAATTAGACAGAAAATCATGTTGATGCAAAGAGCGAAAATGCTGGAGGTCCACAACCTTAATATTTTTAATTATATGTGTTGCATGTGCTACCTGAATAACCACATGTTTATTTTCATAATATAGCTACCTGTTGTTTCAGTGGAGTTGCTAAGAAGGAAAGGTATTAAATTATAAAACTAATTACACTACAGTAGAAGATACAATTTCAGCTCCTCCTTTTGTACTGTGAAAATGTACATTCAAAAATAGTAACCAGGTAATGAAAGAACATGAAAGGTTCTGTTCTTAGACACTTTCACTTGGTCTGAATGCATTTTGAGAGTGATTAATTCTTCTTAAAGTATCTGAATATATACTGTTATTGTAATATCTCAGCCTCTCTTTTATTCTGTCATCTCTTCTTGGTTCATGCTATCAGCTTAAATTTAACTTGTTGATTACATGTTAATTTCTATTCCCTTTCTTTCCTGCAGCTCCAATTTCAATCATCTTTTCTTTACAGATATGTTCTCACGCATGTCACTTCCTTCTCCAAGCTTGTTCCCAGCTTCAGCACTGCAGTTCTAACTCAGGCCAATAAAACACATCTTGCCAGTCTCATCTAACCCAGATAATTTCTTTCTTTTTCTTTCTTTATGAATCCTTTCTTTCCACTGGTTAGTCATTCAGACTTCTTGACATTTTCAAGATTTCTGAACATCTTAATGTTTTTAAGATTAAGAATAATCTTCCTATTATTGCTAATTGCCTAGATTATTTAGCATTTTCCTTAATGATCTGGATGATGCCAATGGCTTGCCAATGATATTTTAAGGGGAACTACACATAGAAAGGGAATAAATCATATTTAATGTATATTTTGAACAGAACAAAAAGTAATGATCTCAAAATACAGCAAAAAGTACACAAAATTAGCATTAATGAACATATTTTCCAATTTGAAATGTAGTGAGGCAAAGAGGA
Organism: Ceryle rudis; assembly: GCA_033439905.1. Taxonomy (NCBI): domain Eukaryota; kingdom Metazoa; phylum Chordata; class Aves; order Coraciiformes; family Cerylidae; genus Ceryle; species Ceryle rudis. The sequence continues at coordinate 6,166 of JAAGNO010024076.1, forward strand.
GGTTTTTTTGGCTAGGTTATGAAATCTCCAATAGTAAAGGCATTTTTAAAATGTTTTACAGATATTTGTAGGGAATATAGGTATCTTATACAGGAATGTAATTTCAGGCAAAGAGAGAGAATACATGACCTTTCAAGATTGCTTTTAGTCTCATTTTCCTTCTAGCCTGTTCTTCTACTCTTCTGGTAGATGTGACATAATTAATCCCCCGCTTCATTTGTTCTGCACCCTCCATTAAGCCCATAACTATTAGATTTCCTTCTTCTACCAACACATAACAAGAAGCAATCTCCAATTATGAGAAGCTCAAGTCATATTCAATATGCTGTATTCTTGTTTCACTCTCCTACGTCTTCTGCTTGCATGTCATAGTCCTTTCTGGGTTTTATTTAACCTTCCGCTTTTCTGACTTGAAGAGCTTCTTATTGTAACTGTTTCCCAATCTATTAACAACCCATATTTTCAGCACCAGTGCAACACCAGTTAAGTTTTTGCTTGAGTTCTGAAAGAAATATGAGACTGTGCCATGCTTAACTCACCATTATTGTGACTGAGCTTGCAAATATGGTGTTCAGTGCTGTGCTTGACACAGCTTTAACACTTCCAATTGATCACAGTGTCCCATGGTCAGTTCACAAAGTATTTTTTTTCAAGAACACTTAATATGCTTTAAATATGCCTTCCCTTTATTATTTAAGATTGTCTTGTTATTTTCTACAATTTTCTATTAATTCAGTGTAAAAACTTCTGTACAGTCTCACTGTAAATAGTGGGACTACCTATAAAGTATGTGTTACATTCTAGAAAGATGAAAGTTATAGAAGAAAGAAGTCATTCCCAGTAGATTAGCCAAAAGACAAAAATAAACATCTGAGAATGATAATTCAGTGCTAGTGTTATGTTGAGAAAAGGAACAGTGTTGTAGATTTAAAAAAAAAAAAAAAGAAAAATATCCCTTTCTCTAGGCAACACCACTTAGTGTTAGCAACTTTTGCCTAATGAGCAATGTAATAGAACAGGCAGTAGAACTGATCTATGGTAGGCTGATTGCAGACAGAGAATAACATTATTAAAACTTAGAAGATTCATGCTGTCTGTCTTTTATCCAAACCAATCAAACCTTGGGCTTCATTGTCCATCATAACAACTCATGTTATTTATAACTGGAGTAATCTGGCTTTGTTTCCCATATATCTTCAAAAAATTTGCCTTAAAATGTTGCGTTATACATGATTTGCAAGTGCAGAGATATTGACTACTCTGGGTTGTCTTGGTGAATTGTAAATACAGATCAACTGTGTTGTATGACATTGTTTTGAACATTGAAAACTTGTAAGATGTCTTGTGTTTTATTTGTGAAGTGGCTGTATAACATGTACATATTAAACTTTAGTAAAAACAGATGGTGGCTTTGAGTCAAGATTCTTTGAGAACATTTTATAATCCAATTTGCAAAGTGCACTGGTGTTTTTATCTACCTATAATACTTTGCCGTTTCTTTTATCTTTTATTCCATTAAATACTCTAGATATAAGGGGATTAATATTATGATACTAAAGTATGTGTAAAGGCAGAATACTGCAATGAAATGTGTATGAATGTGTTGGCAAGGAATGTGCCTCTTAAAATAGTCCACACGATCGAGATTTAAAGTTTAGTTGTCTATATTACAACCTACATCCCCTGAGCATCCCCAGCAAGGAACTTGCTACACTGAGCCTACTAGAGAAAAAATAACTGTGAAGGATAAGGTGTGATTTCATTTATGTATCATTTACAAAGCTGCCACAAGGTGCACTTAAACATATTTGTTATACATTCAGTGTGTTACTGAGGTTTTCTTTTTAAACAGGACCCCCATAAATTCCATTAAAGAATTTTCAAAAAAAAAAAGGGAAGGTTAACAAGGGGGCTACAAGGTGACACAAGGACCATGGTTTGGTGTGCTCACCAAGCATTCAAGTAGTGAAGTTCTATGAATAGAAGCCTTTAAAAGTTCTAGTGTTCTGACAGATGTTTAAAAGGATTTTGAAGGTTAAATCAAGGAGCTTTTTCTTTCCCAGAATAATTTCAAATAAACAACTTAAAGGCAGCCTTTATTGCTTTTTGAGGGTCTGTATGTTATACACAATATAAGAATTCATGAATAATATCTATGTAGCTAGGCGGTTACAAGCGTTGTAAAGTTTTAGAACCCTCCACCAAAAATGAAACCCAAATTAAGGAGATGGGTAAAGTTATTTTAAAGTGTTATCTTCTAATGGGTAAAACAACTAAGTAAGTTGAATAGATTCTCTGCTAGAATCTGCATTTCCTGCCAAGAATCTATGAAAAAAAATCTGAAAACAGTATATTTTACTCATAAAAAAAAAAAAAAAACACAACTAGCCACAAACTTAAACTTTACATATTAAATGTTATCAGTTTGTTGTATATTAAGCTAATAACTTTCTATTTTTTCTTCCATATTAAGAATGTTGAATAAATAGTTTTAACATCAGTCCTAGGAAAGGCTGAAACACAAAGCAGGTTGGTCACATTAACTCCTTTTTGAATGTCTTTGTTCAGCTGCTAGGAACTATGTAAAATTTAAAGATTTGTTACTTTGCATTAAATGAAGAGGTCATTAAATATAAGGTTTTTTTCCTGTATATACAGAACTGCTTTTCAGTACTTAACTACGTTCTCTCACAGCTTTCCATACTTATTTGAAAACAAAGCAGCACAGGCTCTGGAGACTCAGAAAAGCAATAATTTAGAACTGTAAAATATGTTCCACCCTATAAGTACTGCACATCAGGTTATGATTTTGTAGGAATTTTGTCCTCGGTGGGCATTGCTGTATGGCTTATGAGCTGAGCAAGTTCATGTTTGGTAAAGAAGTTGGTACACACATTTCTTCACTTTGGTTTCCCTAGATGGACCAGACTAATGGATCCCATAGCTCTGCATCCTTAGATGAAGTAAAGAGGTGTTAACCTTTTCCAAATCCTATGCTAAATTGAGCTAGCACCCTCACCACAATCACAGATATTTGTAATATCCTCTCCATCCTTTTTTTTTCAGGTTCTTCGAAGTGAGTTAGTGTAAGGTTTTTTGTTTGGTTGATTGTTTCTTTTTTTTGTTTGCTTGTCTTACACACTAGGTGTCAAAGCAGAGTTCATTGAAGTGGACGGGACAATAGAATTTGTCCAAAGTTATTTCACATTCTTCAAATGTCTTACCTGTCATGTAATCATATTTTCAATGTTTTTAAGCAACCAGAAAGGCTAAAAAATTAAATGAAAACATGATCTAGAAACTAAGAACATGCTTATACAAAGAATTTGCATGAGAAAAATGGAAGATGGTTATGCTATAGTGACTGGCCAGTAGCTGCTGTGACTTTATTTTATGTACTTTCAAGAAGACATAAATCATCTCATCATTCTGAAGGAATTTGTTTCAGAATGATTCTCTTACCAGTATACAGGATGCAGCCTAGAGAAATCCCATACTCTATTCCTCTTTCTTACTCTTTCTGCTTTCCCCCAGATATCTTCAAACTCAATAAACCAAAGTAAAATATCCAACCACAACTGGAAATTGTAAATAAATAAATAAATGAAGTTAGCAAAATCACAGCTAGCTCAATACCTAACTACTATGGTAATTTTGCACATCAAAGAATACCCATTCCACAGTTCTTCATTGTTCCAAAAGCTACATACACAGTTCATATTTTTAATATAACCATGAGGAGTAAGATAGTCAGGAAGTTCTTGAAGTAGTCATACATTAACCAGTAGATCTGGAAGGTTGAAGAAGATTCACATTCCCAGTCTTGAAAATTACCTTATATTTCATTTGATTATGGTAGACATTAAAGTGTTCACAAATAATCAATACACAGAAAGATTAAGTGTTTAAACAGGATTTTATGTAAAAGAGAATGATAGGATTAGATCATTTTGCCTTGCATAGAAAAAGGAATTAGCTGAGATTTGTGAAGCAAAATACTAGCTAAGACTATGGTTTTGTTTGGTTTTGGGAGGGAGTGGGGTTAGTGAATATTATGAAACTTGTACAAAAGCATCTTAGTTTTACCCAGTTTTGTTCCCTCCTACATGTTCAGCTGCAATTTTCTGTATGGCAGATTAGACTGTCTAGTAAGTTTAGTTTGCATATAGCACAGCTAAAACCAAACATAAGCATTTGGTGTAGTAAGACTAAAGCAGCTTCAACTGACTTAATTGCTAGTTGCATCCATTTTAGAACTAGAAAGTTCTTTAGTGATACTTTGGGGACAGAGAATTTTCATAAAGTTTTTTCCAGTCGTTTATAGTCTGGTAAATAATTGTTTGAGCAGTAATGTAATAGGCATATATCAAAGTGCTATGGAAACAGCATACAGGAAAGATACATGAACAGTTTTTAGCCTGGTATTACATTAAAAAAAAAAAGCCCTGCTGGAGATGGTACCACTCGTTTTCTCCCTCTGTCCACTCCACATTGTTGCTTGATAACTATATTCTATAGCCTACTCCCTTGATCTATAATTTTTTGCATAGGAGCGGTTTATTTCTGCTTGTCATGGTTTAAGACCAAATGACATTGTGGAAGATAAATGGAATTGGATATTAAAGCACTTTAGTCACAGATAACGTGCAATTTTGCAAATAACATTACTTTCCTGTGCCATGGGGGGAGATGATGCAGTGAGGGAAACAAGTCAGGTTTAGTGCAATTTTTCCTTGTGTGTTCTTCCTATTCTACAGGAGATGGCATAGTCCTGGAGAGAGGTTGGATGGGTCAGTGTAGCAGTACCAGCTGTACTGTGCACAGATATGGGGCAGCACCATGGGGTCCACTGGGCTTTTTTTGCTTCCTTGTATTCCCTGGAGGTTACAGAGATAATCCTGGATCCTGGTTCATGGCTGTGAAGTTTCTCTCCACAGATTTTCTTCTAGAAATTCTTGGCCATCTCAGTATTGCTAAGTGTCCTTATTTTTAGAATAGCCTGTTCAAATGGTGTCACCACTCCCAGGTTTGCTGTTCCTGTTGTTGGCACTCAATCTGCTCATTCCAGACCTTTCTGACACTGTTGTACTTCTTGATTATCAACAGGTTGTTTATATTGCTTGGCTATCTATTTCCTTGAGCATATTAGAAGTTCCCTGCCATTTGTCACGGTTGATCATATTTAATCTATTTCTAATACAACAAAAATAATGTTCTTGAGCTTATGCCAAGGATTGTTGGACCAACTTCACAAAAAGGGATATAGAGGTCCTGGTGGACAATGAACTGCACATAGGTCATCAGTACATCTTTGCATCAATGAAAACTAATCACATATTGGATGCTTAAGTGAAAACATAATCAGGTTGAGGGAAGTGATTATTCCTCTCTACTAGGCACCTTTGAAGCTGGATTGAGAATAATGTGACTGATTTAAGGTCTTTCTCAATACAACAGAGATAATGACAAATTGCAACAAGATCAAAGCAGGGCTACTAAATGTTTGAGGCCTATAGTCCTTGGCTTATAAGACAGGACTGGGGACCTTAGATTTTTTAGCTTAGATGAGTGGCTAAAAAGCTAAGGAGAGAGTAATCTAATTTCAGTCTTTGAATTGTTGAGAAGATAAGGTTAGTCTTAGATATGCACAGCAATAGGACAATAAGCAGTCATCACAAATTGCACGAAGGGAAATTACAACTCAATATACAGAAGAAAAATCTTCACAGTAAGAGTGGTTAAGCACTTGAACATATTTTCCAGGGAGAGAGTGGAATTTCTATTGAGATGTTCAAAATTTAACTGAATGAAAGGCCCTCAGCAGTCTAAAGTTAGCACTGTTTACAGTAGATTTTGGACTAAATAACCTTGTCAGGAAGTAGGATCATCATTATAAACCAGGTTTGATGACATCAAATTACAAAGCAACAGAGGACTCTGTTGTCATCTAATCATAAATCACCACCAATTTTAAGAGACATCAAAAATCTTTGCTATCAAACTTGCAAATGCATGTGCTAGTTCAGTCAACATCACAGTTTTTGAACACAAGGAGCTCATCTGTACCAATTCCAGTGCTTCATATTTGCATATTTACATTTTTTTCTCGTCTTCTTCCTGACCCTGTGCTTAGAAACTTCATCATTTAAATTTTGAGGATAAGTGTTCATTTAATTTTGCTCTGCACCTAGACAACCTTTACTATAAATACATTATTTTCTCCGTATCAATCTCACTTTTTGTTTGTTTATCTTAAATGGTTTTACATGACTGAAGAACTTTGATTATTATTAACTCCCTCACAAAACCCAACTCATGATTTTTTGTAATTCTTCCTTTATACCTGACTGGATACAGTTGTCTCACCTGATTAGTATTCTTCATTCTTGGCAGGGTTACTGCTTTCTCTCGATAACTTTTTTAAGTAAGTTATCTGTCTGCTTATATCTGGAGCAGCTTTAAAAGGCGATTTGTCTCTTTTCAAAGGATGCAAATTGCAAACAGTCTTTTACTTTTATTGACTTAATATAACCAAACTTCCAGCATATGCATGCCCTTGAGGTTTTCCAACCATACTACTTCACTTACTAGTTCTCTTAATATCCTATTTTAGAAACAAACTTCTGCCAAAATACACCGTAACTGTCAGTACCTTAAATGTTGTTCTTTATTAGCAGAGAAGCAACCTATATGTAATTTCCATTTGTTTTGACACGATGTCAGGTCTTACTGACATCATCTCATTTTTTTCTTGATAGTACACCCATACACTAGGCATCTTCACATGCTGATTAGCAGAAGATTTGACACTGTAGTGTGGTCTGTGGTAGAATTGCATTGACATCTTCTAGGAAAATTTGTGATGGCAGTAAGAAGCAAGGAAGCAAGTGGCAAAGAATCTTTGACACAAAAATATTGTCGCCATTCCTTGATAATTACAAGTATAATTGAAATACTTCAGATGCAATTACTTATACACTTGATCATACTTGAAATACATCCACATTTATTCTCCTTAATAAACTAAATTGATGTGATGTAAGTTTAAGGGTCAGCAAAAATGGCCAAAATATTTTACTTTTCCTTTCAACAATAGTGTTATATGAAGAGGAAAAAAAAAAAAAGAATATGCATCTCAACTGCCAGTGTCCCCACATGATTTTAATGGAATGAGTAGTCTCATAGCAATAGGTCTGAGGAAGTGCTCAAATCTTTTGTTAGATATCCATTGCTTTATTCTTAGTTTTGCCCTTTACTCAATATGTGCATTTAGATCAGTTATTTCACTTGTGTTCAGTTTATTCATCTGTAAATAAGTTATTCTAACACTTCAGTGCTTCAGAGAGGTGTTGTGAGAATTACTGAATAAATGTTTACATTGTATTTTCAGAGCATCATATCAGAGCAACAATGTTGGTATGAAATTGTTTTATTGAAAGAAATCACATAAAGTCGTTTCAGGGCTAGCTACCAAAAATCTACACTGCTTCAATTATTTTTCAGTGTACTTACTGTTTAGAAAACATTACAATTCAAGTTGATAAACTGATAAGCAGTTACTCATGGCAGAATGCTAAACAAAGATTATGTGCCAAAGAACATATCGTCCGACTCATTATTTCATTCAAAATGTGAAAGACAATGCTATATAAGATGATATTTCTGATGCTTGATAGGGAAATTAGTTCTAAACACTTGACTACAGCTGTCATCAAGCTAAGAGACAAATTATGGTTTCCTGAAAATTACCCTCCTCCTCCCAAGTTAAGGAAAGATTTTGGAATCTTTACTTATGCTTAGAATATTAACTACAGTTACACCACATATTTCAGTGAAATTGGGTAATTTTAGAGAATGACTGTCCAGGATTATTTTACAGTACCATTATCTAGTTCTGATTTCTCTTTTATGTGTACCTCAGTCAAAGATCAGAGCTCTATTGTGCTGGGCACTGTAAAGACAAGTAATCAAAAATAAAGCTTCTGCTCTAAATAGTTCCTAATCTAGATACCAGTAAAATGCACCAGGGATATGAAGCAGTAAATTCAGTAAAGAGGGTGAGGTGATAATGAACAGACATCTGAGCCTGCAGTTTCCTGATCTGAGTTCTGTGTAGTCACACACCATCAAGAAGGGTGTCAGATATTGTCACCTGGAATATCTTGCACAGTGGCTCTCCTCCCTTCATTGATGAATTTTCTAATCAGTAGAATATTTTATTAGACCTTTTTTCATTATTCCTCTTGTCTAAAATTTTTTAGTTTGTTACATTCCTCTCTTTTTTTTTCACCCTTTTTTAACAGTGAAAATTTGGTTTCTGTTTGGTTTGGTTTGGTTTGGTTTTTAAAGGTGCTCAGAAGCACCTTTTAGGAGAGTATTCAAGGTCTGGGTATTAACATTTCAAAGGGCACTTTCTTATAACCCCAAAACAGCAGCTTTTCAAAGTGTAACACTCCAGGCAGATCCTTCATTAGAGTTCACTGTCTTTTGCCATATGTAAGATATGGCATGAAAAGTTTATGGATCATAGGTATTAAATTCAGGCTCATTCCTTTCCTTGCCAAATGTATAAAAATTATGTGTGGAGTCTTAATACTTTGACTCTGGACAGATCTTTGTTTTCTAATTAACAATAGGAACCTAAGATGAATATTCAAATATGACTTGTATTTCTTAGCCTTAAGGTAGTCCAAAATTATGCCAACTTCTGTTTTGAAGTCATTTAAGTATTTTGGAAAGTGTTACCTTACACTGCTAGTAGTGCTGAACGTAATCCATTGTCAGTTTTATTCTAATGATTTGATGTTTCTGAATGTGAAGAATTTAGAATTAAACAAAGCAAAATTCTTCTGGAATTACCCGACATATTTCAACAAGTAATTGAAGAACAAAAGCACAGTTGAACCACAAGATGTAATGGACATTCATTTGAAAAAGAAAGACTGAAAGAATAAATTAACAATTATCTTTTGAATATGTATATAGTAGCTGAACTGCAGTAACAGCAACATGAAACTAAAGCTGGAATTTAGTCTTTGGGGTAAATCAACTATACACAATGAAGAGATGTTGAGGTTTTTGTTTGTAATTAATAGTTCGCACTGATATTCCCATTCTCTGAGAGAGGCATTAAATTTCAAAATGTTTGCTGCTGCATTGCCTGTCTTAGAATGTAAAAAAAAAGGTAGCTATATTATTATACTAAAATAGCCTGCATGATTAACAGGGAGATGGCTAATGTTAAACAACACTATGTAATAAGTGTTATATTCTGTTTTCCTCTGCTTCTTTAGCACCTTTGTTACTTAGGTAACTGACCCATGTAGGTTTCACTGATGGATGCCTTTCATGAAGATAGGAACTAAATGAACTGCTATAAAAGGAGATGAGGCACCACCCCTTTCATTTAAAATAAAGCTCATTTAGGATATATTCCTACTTCCTAAGACTACATGGATCAATAAAAGATTCACACAGGATATACCACACCATATTCAATTTAAAGGAGTTTCAATCTGTAACAATCACAGTCAAATATCAGGCTTCTGACTACAATGTATTTATGAAAAGAAAAAGTGGGAAAAATTAAGTTTTGGTGGTTTTTTTTTACTTTGGTTCGGTTGGTTGGTTTCCTTTTTATTTGTTTGGGTTTTTTTTTTTCTGGAGTTTCTCTACCCTGCATAGAACAACTCAAGATTGTGAAGCTCACAGGGAAGAAAACAGTGACTGTCATAATAAAAATTTGGAAATATTTGTCATATTTCAAAGCTTAAATTATCATAAACCAGAATGAAACACAGTACGATATTCAAATTGTATCAATAAACTTAAACTAGATCTAAACCATCAAAGGAGAAAATTATTTTTCTGACTTCGAACAGAAGATATTGGATCCTTCTTTCTTTTCCCTGTATGCCTTAAAATTCTCTGTGATGTTGTTAACCTTGAACTTACTATATTTCTGATCTTTGTATAGGGAGATTTAAAAGAGATTCAGAGGAGTGACATGAATTGTGCAGCCTCATAAAACTTTTTACTGAACAAGCAGAAATATACACATATCCCAAAGTAAGTGCTGTCTAAACCAGTGAGTCATGTAAAACAGTACAATCTCCTGTGCAATTATCTATGTGGTTCCAACAGCATTTATAATTACATTTGTACTTACACAACAAAAATGACACGGCTACATAATTTTCAAGCCTGAATTAGCTCACATCCACCTCTTTGGCAGGGTGGTCTGCAATGTGCTTTCATTGTTCATTGCATTGCAGAACACAGCAAGACGTATTCATATATCCCTACTGAAAGAAATTCCAAGGGTTTCCTGGGTCTCAGATTACTACACTCTTCATTGGATCCCTTTACTTTAAATAATAGCACAATTTGTAGAATTCCATTCTTATTTGCTTAATATATTTAAGGTTTGATCTCCTAGACTCTTTAGGAAATGAAAGCAAGGAAGTAGTACCAGTGGGAGCCTGATCTATAACAATTCTACCTCAAATAACATGGCCTCACAAATACCGTGAGATCTCTGTTCTACAGCCATATTTCCAGATCAGAGAATTTTAACTGCATAAATACGTGTTCCTATGAACATGAGCTCATCAACAACAGCAAAAGAAAATCAGCTGGAAATCTGCACAAATAATTACTATGTAAACACCTCAAAAGCCATTTATACAGCTAAATAGCTTGTAGTGTCCAAAACTGGAGAAAACTGTAAATGAGCTACATTCACATGGCATTAATCGGTTCTTTTGCAACATTATATCACAATCTATGTAATAGATCCAAAGTATACTGCAGAGATAGATGTTATTCAACTAGACGATTCAGTTCATACAGACCTGCTTTGTTGCAGATTTCTGTTAAATGTTTTTTGCAAAAATATCCCTAACTCACATAGAAATACATTAATTACCTGGACAAATATGTGTCTTTATTGCCTATTCTGCTTATAAGATACATAGCTGGAAAATTGTGAAATTTTGATGGCTTTATATTAATTGCTGTGCTCAATGTCTGACTCCTTATGCATAGAACTAAGATCTTTATTTTATGGGATTTTAAGCACCTTGTTTATGACATCACAGAATTTAAAACTGAAAGAAAAAAGAAAATAAACTTTTAAGTCAACACCATAAGAAGTTTGCCTGACATAGATTTTGGAAAAATGGATGTAAATCTTTCAGATAAAGATAAAAGAATAGACTTATCCAGTTCTTTTAATTTTTAAAATACATATCATATTGGAAAATAGAATAGAAATTTTATCATAACTGAAAATAAATATAGTTGTTTAAGGATGTAAGTCTGAACTAAGAGATAAAATTTGTATTAGTGAAGAAGGAATGAAACTTCATGGTTCATCACACTCAGGACTGTCATTTATTGCATGGTTATAACAATCTTGCCTCTATGCTACTTCATTTTTAACTGTTCAAAGACTGCAGCTGCTGCTGTATCATTGCAATAGTCAATATTTTTCTCTACTTTTATGCATCAACTCCAAGAGAAAACTAATATACCTATTAGTTTAGGAGTGGGAGAAAGAGCTTCTTTTTAAAACAAAAACCAAAACAAAACAAATCCCCAACAAATTTAGGTCCAGGTAGGATTTTCAGTTAAAGACAATGATTCATTTTGATTAGTGATGCGTCATGGCGGCAAAATACATGATGTTTCAAGGAGGAAAAGCTGCATGAATATGACTTTATTTTACATTTTACCCTACTTTTTTGCATAGAGAAATAATTAAATACTTTTGACAAATAAGGAAGTGAATAGTGTCTAAACTTATGCTCAAAAATGCACAGTATAAGAGTGCCATCTTCTGGAAATAATATTTCTTACACTTCTAGTTTCAATTTAATCCTCAGCTCACAAGAAATATTAGTTAAAGATTAATGATGTTTACTTGCCTGTTTGCCCTGTATTTTCCTTTTCATTTGTCTATGCTAGTCTTAAAGTTAGTAGTCCCTGTTCAAACTCTTTTCTATACAACTACCTAGAGAGTGTGAATTTAATAATCAGCCAGAGTTTAAACTCTCAGGTTTGTAAAGAGAGGCACAGTTGCTAAGGGTTAAACCAATCTGAAAAATAAACTTCTTTCAACAGAAAAGAACCAACATTGTCTTGTTTTAAAAGGTTTTTGTCCTTTATCTTGCTAAGCTTTGACAAAATATAAAATAAAATGAGACTGTTACTTCCCATTGTTGTCTGGAATTTCCAAGTGATTCCTTTGCTCTGTTCAGCCTGTTCTGAACGAGGAGAAGATGTTTGATTATTAGAACATGAAAATGTATGTTCCTCTGAGGCAGACACACACCCATACCCACACTCCATACATGACGTCTCTAGATAGAAGTATTTTTCAAGAAAAATAAATTGGATGAACTATTCGCTCTTCCAAATACACATGCAATGTCTACTAACTGATAAAAATATTCTGGTCAAGGTACCTTTATTTCTAATAAAACCCATAGAATACAGTTATTTTTAATCCCACTTACAAAAAAAAGAACGCCCTATGCTCTATAAACGTAGACAACTCAGGGATGCAGTAATAGCACAATTACCCAACTTACAGCAAAAGACCTTGTATATATAAATTGCACGTTTAAAACACGTTAAGGCTTTGCACTGTATGGGAGTGAAGCCTTGGAGAAGTGATGTGTAAAACACTGTCCTCTCTTCTTGCCTTGGAACCCAATAAAATCAAATCTCATCTACTGTACTTCAGACAAGATTTTTCTGTCTGTGTTTATTTAATATATATTTTTTCAGTCCCTAGCTTTCATTTTTCATGTCATTTTTCATATTACTGCTACCAAAACCAATAATCATTTGTCCTGTATCTCACTCATTCTTTGTGCACTTAAAAGCCTCCAAAATGAATTTCCCCTTTTTCTCCACTCTTACCTTCCCAGATTAAATATACCTATTTGTCATCCTTCCAAGCTCTTCACTTTCTGTTGTCAACAATCAGTCTGCCCTTTTAGACCTTCTGTCCCAGAGGGATTTTGCCTCTGACCAGACCCTATTTTCTGTTCAGATAATCAACAGCATGCTCCACATCTTCCCTCAAGGAAGTTCAAAATATGCTCTTGTAACTTTTGTAGATATTTCTTCCTTCCCAGCTCAGAAAAAAAGAAGGGGAAAAAAAAAACAAACCAAAAACCTTCCTAAAAATGTTTTGATCAGATTAAAATTGAAGTACACATAGAATTGGTTCAAGGTTACCATAATATCAGTATGTATATTAAAACAGTTCTTCACCTCTTTCCAAATGAAAATCCCTCTAATTTGATTGATTTACTAATAATAAAATGCTTGTATTGCTTTGGTTGCAATTTTTCAATTCTGTATTCCACCTCATGTCATCTCCTTTGAACTGTTAATACTGATTTGGGAAATTTCAATTCCCACTAATGTATTCTTGTATACCAACAGTTTGAAATTACACTGTTATAAGCATTATCAAAGTGGAATTCTAGAAAACTGCTATTCTTAAACACAGATGTCTGCTCTGTCTTATCACTGTCCTGTGGATGATAGATACAAATTAAAAGACACACGCAGAGAATTTGGAGAGGATCCAAGAATTCTGAGACTCAAAATATGGATATAAACACATTACAGTACTATAAACTGTTTCATAGATATAGAAAACTTCTTTCACTAGCACTTTCAAAATCATATTTCAAAACAAAAAAATAAGATGAAGTATCATAGAGATATATTTTTTCAATACTAAAGAGTGAAATGGGAACATCTAACAGACTAAGAGACTAGTTTTTTGCCCAAAAATTCCTACAGTCTAATATTAATTACGAGGAACTGAATGAAGTACAATAGTATAAGATAGTATTATAAAACCCAATGAAAGATACAAGTTAAAACAAGCAAAAAAATTATATTTATTGTGTTTTGGTATTCTAAGGCAAGGTCTTTAATATGAACAGTCATGGAAAACAGAACTGGAAGAGACTTATTCAGTAAGTACTCTTTTATTTTAAGAAACAGTTTCTCACAATTCAAAAGCAAAATGACAGTGCAGAGATTAAATGGATTTAGATATGCTGAATGATGCAGGAACCCTGGTGACAGAGGATGCAGAGAAGGCATAATTACTGAATGCCTTCTTTGCTTTAGTCTTCACTGCTAAGACCAGCCCTCAGGAATCTCTGACCCTGGAAGTGAGAGTGGAGGCCTGGAAGGAGGAAGTCTCTCCAATGGTTGATGAGGATTGGGTTAGAAATCAATTGTATAAACTGAACACACACAAATCCATGGTTCCTGATGGGATCCACCCACAAATGCTGTGGGAGCTGGCTGATGTTGTTGCTTTACCACTCTTCATCATTTTTGAAAGATCATGGAGAATGGGTGAGGTGCCTGAGGAATGGAAGAAAGCCATTGTCACTCCAGTCATCAAAAAAGGCAAGAAGGAAGACCCTGGTAATTACAGACCAGTCAGCCTTACCTCCATCCCTGGAAAGGTAATGGAGCATCTCATTCTGGAGATCATATCTCAGTACATGGAAGAAAAGAAGGCTATCAATAGTAGCCAACGTGGATTCACTAAAGGTCAGTCATGTCTGACTAATCTGATAGCCTTCTACAATTGTGTGACTGAATGGGTAGATGCAGGAAGAGCAGTGGATGTTGTCTACCTTGACTTTAACAAGGGTTTTGACACTGTCTCCCATAACATCCTCGTGGGAAAGCTCAGGAAGTGTGGGTTAGAAGAGCAGACAGTGAGATGGGTTGAGAACTGGATGAAAAACAGAACTCAGAGGGTTGCAATCAGTGATGCAGAGTCCAGATGGCGATCTGTAAGTACTGGTGTTTCCCAGAGGTCAGTTCTGGGTCCATTCTTATTCAATATCTCCATCAATGATCTGGATTAAGGGATGGAGTGTGCCCTCAGCAAGTTTGCTGATGGAGGAGTGACTTATACACAAGAAGGCCATGCTGCCATCCAGAGAGATCTGGACAGACTGGAGATCTGGGCAAAGGAAAACCTAATGAAATTCAACAAGGATAAGTGTAGAGTCCTACACCTGGGGAAGAAAAACACCATGCACTAGTACAGGTTAGGGGTAGACCCCCTGGAAAGCAGGTCCATAGAGAAGGACCTTGGGGTCCTGGTGGACAGTAAGTTATCCATGGAACAGCAATGTGCCCTTATGGCCAGGAAGGCCAGTGGTATCCTGGGGTGCATAAAGAAGAGTGTGTCCAGCAGGCCGAGTGAGGTTCTCCTCCCCCTCTACTCTGCACTAGTGAGACCACATCTGGAGTATTGTGTTCAGTTCTGGTCTCACGAATTCAAGAGGGACAGGGAAATACTAGAGAGAGTCCAACAGAGAGCTACAAAGATGTTGAAGGGACTGGAACATCTGTCTTATAAGGAAAGGCTGAGAGCCATGAGGCTGTTTAGCCTGGAGAAGAGAAGGCTGAGAGGGGATCTTATGAATGTTTACAAATATCTGAAGGGTGGGTGTCAAGTAGAAGGGGCCAGTCTTTTTTCAGTGATGCCCTGCAATAGGACAAGAGGTAATGGTAGCAAGGTGAAACACAAAACGTTACACCCCAACATGAAGAAAAACTTCTTCACTGTGAGAGTGACAAAACACTGGAACAGGCTGCACAGAGAGGTTGTGGAGTCTCCTTCTCTAGAGACTTTCAAGACCTACCTGGATCTGTTCCTGTGTGGCATGCTCTAGGTGTTCTGCTCTGTCAGGGGGTTTGGACTCGATGATCTCTAGAGGTCCCTTCCGACATACCATTCTATGATTCTGTGATTCTATGATTCTATGATTCTATACTAAAACACCTTAATCAGGAATATGCAAGATGTACGCAGATATATTTATTTTTACAAATTAGTTGTCTTCACTGTCCTGTGAATAAGACCATTCTATCCAGGAGGAAGGTTGAATGAACCAGTGCAGTGATCACAGCATGAGGTGCACCATACTAAGTGCAGGGCTACGGTGTCTCCTAGATGTCACCTTGATTCTCTGCAGTGTCATCACTATTGTCTTTGGAATACTTCTTCCTTAAAGAGAATTTTATCAATTTGGGGGTGGGGGTTGTTTTGTTTTGGTTTTATTTTTGTTTGTTTGTTTTTTCTGTTTCTTCTCTTAAAGTCTGTTCCAGAGGCCTACTTGATTTCATATGTCTTTTTATAAGCTTCTTCCATTTTATGGTTTTTTTGGTTTTTTTTAGTTTTTAATCACAATCACATTTGATAAGTAAAGTAGCTGGCATGAGTTCTGTTTCTGACTAAACAAGGTCATTCTTAGAGTTTATCGACCAACTCAATTTCATCAAGCCCTCAGACCACTATCTTGAAGTCTTGTGGCCCAGAATATAATTCCTCCAATTTTAATTTCCACTGTTTGTATGACATAAGAATTCTCTTCTATCTCAAACAATACTGTATCGAAATCCATGTTCTCTGAAATGTCAAGGCATCAGTGCTGTCTATCTAGTATCTACCTAAAATATTAAGTATATCCTCAGCAACCATACATGCAGAATTTCAGTAGTGAATTACCAGCACACTAATTATCCATGGTTTTGTATAGCCTTTATCTTATTTCTTTTTTCCTCCAGTTTATCTACTTGTTTTGTGACAGTCTTCAGACACTTTTTATGGAGTTCAGGGAGATTTTCTAGAAAAAACAATCATCTGACAATGAAAATATATCACATAATCTGGCACTATTTTTAATGGAAGATAATATTGCAAGTATTAGTACTGCAACATTAAAAAACCACAGTATCATGAACCTTGTGTTAAAATTGTGTTAATAACATCTTCCACTGAAAGCAATCACCAGCTTTGCCAGCAATTTCACTGAAAGTTGCTACGCTACTGTTAAAAGATTTTTTAAATCCTGTCCTTAATATATGAATTTTAATTTGCTCAACATTTTTACAGGTCCAAGACTCAAAAAGATAAATAATAGCATGACATTTTAAAGTTATTTTACATTATAGAATTCTGTCAAAGTATCACTTCTAAACATTCACTTTGAAACAAGCATGAGAAATAAATTTGGTAAGACAATGTTGCATATTTAAAAGGCAAGCTACAAAATGATAATAGACAAGCAAGACCCTTTAGCTACTACTAACCTACTGTCCACATGTCAGGTTACTTTTTTTTTCTAAATTGACTTGCACAGTTTGTCACTGACTTACCTGGATGTCAAACAAAATTAGACCAAAGAAAGGAAATACGCCTAAGTAGTAGTGAATAGGTCTACTGTCTTTTCTAAAAGACATGGCTAATTAGGTAGCTACAATCCAAAATTTTTTTTTTTTTCTATATGATCTCACAGGTAAAAATAGACAGAGTTGACATTAAAGTGAACTTTGAATCTTAACACATGCACAGAATTAAATAACTATAAGAATTTTAAGTTTGTCACAGGAAGAGTTCCCCCTTTCATTACCTTCTTAGAGTTCTTTTTTTTTACCCAAACCAAAATCTTTTCCTACATAATCAGTGACTAACTAAAAAATCTCCCCACAGAAGTATTGTCACAGGAGTAGTGAGTACCTATAAGTAAAGAGTAACTATAAGAAGTTTAAAAATCTGCAACTCACTGTATTCTTAAAGGATGAAAACAAGAGATCTAAATTCACTCATGCTGAAATATTTTCTTTCATATCTGATAGTGAGTATTCTTCAGTTCAAAGTGCATCTTTGAAACCAGGACCTAAAAAAGAAAAATGAAAGATAAAAATATTATTTTTTTCTGGTCCATAGTTCAAGAATACAGTCAGGAAAATGCATGCAGCTCTGCTTTGTCAAAACCAGAAAACTAGTAATATTCTAAATATAAAATTAGTCATTTATGGGCATATACATTCTAAATGAAGAGGTGACAATGTATGATTCCTTCTTGTTAGTTTGCTGTTAGAAAATCAATTCAAGAAAATCAATAAATTAAAAAAAATACATACATACATACAATAAAGTCAATCAGTCTGAAGTCCTGTGTAAGAAATCAGAGTGCAATGATACTGTAGCAAGCAATGAGCTACAGGAAGAAATATTCCTAATATTTTATTCAGTGTTTTGACCTTGTCTAGGAACTTATAAAAATAAGATATTGGAGGTCATTTCTATACACAAGGACATATTTTTAAACACTGATGTTGGGTTATTCTGTTAAACAATCTGAGTTTATGAACCTTCTAATGCCATTTTCCAACAGGGTATGTGAAATTAATATGGAGTTATTTGGAGCCTGGACAGTTAATTTGTCTAAAAGGAATCACAACTTGCAGAGTTCAGTGTCTGATATACATATTCTGTGAGGAATACAAAGAAGTTGTCTGAGCAGCTAAGGATCAGGTTAGGAAAGTCAAACCCTGAGAGAATTAAATATGGCCAGGGACATCAAGGGTAACAAGAAAAATGTCTACAAGTATGTCAGTGATAAAAGGAAGGCTAGGGAAGATGTGGGCCCTCTCTAGAAGAAAACAGGTAACCTGATCATGATGGATATGGAGAAGGCTGAGTTAATCAATGACTTCTTCACCATCAAGGGCTCCAGCCACATTGCCCAAGTTGGAGAGGCAAAGGCAGGGACTGGGAGAAGGAAAATCCCCCCACGGTAAGTGAAGATCAGGTTCAAGGACATCTAAAGAACCTGAAGGTGTACAAGTCCATGGGACCCAATGAGGTCCATCTGCAGGTCCTGAAGGAAGTGGTAGATGAAATTGATAAGCTGCTTTCCATCATATTTGAAAAGTCATGGCAGTCTGGTGAAGTGACCACTAAAGGGAAAGGGGAAATGGTACCCCCATTTTCAAAAAAGGGAAAAAAGGAAGATCTGGGCAACTACAGGCCAGACAATCTCACCTCTGTGCCTGGCAAGATCATGGAGCATATGCTCTTGAAGGCCCTGCTAAGGCACGTGCAAAATAAGGAGGTGATTGGTGGCAACCAATATAGCTTTACCAAGGGCAAATCATGCATAAGAAATTTGTTGGCCTTTTATGATGGAGTTACAGCATTGATAGATAAGGGAAAAGCAACTGACATCATAAATGATGGACTTGTGCAAAGTGTTTGACACTGTCCCTCACAACATCCTGGTCTCTATATAGGACAGACATGAATATGATGGATGGACCACTTCGTTGATAAAGAATTGGCTGGATGGTTGCACTCAAAGAGTTGCAGTCAACAGCAAAATATCCAAGTGGAGATCAGTGATGAGTGGTGTTCTTCAGGTGTCATCACTGTGACCAGTGCTGTTTAAAATCTGTGTTGGTGATATGGACAGTGGGATCGAGTGTACCCTCAGTAAGTTTGTGGATGACTCCAATCTGTGTGGTGTGGTTGACATGCTGGAAGGAAGGGATGCCATCCAGAGGGACCTTGAGAGGTTTGAGTGGTGGGCCCATGCAAACCTCATGAAGTTCAACAAGGCCAAGTGCAGGGCTCTGCACCTGGATTGGGC
>JAAGNO010024077.1:0-13574 GCA_033439905.1 Ceryle rudis
GGAGCGAGGGGAACGGGTCCGGCCGGGGTAGGGAGGGCGGGGGTGCCTGCGCCCGGCCCTGACAGGCCGCGGCTGGCCCAACAGTGCCGCTTCCCTCTGCGGGCGGGCGCGGGCCTGTCAGCAGAAAGGCCCAGGCGAAGGCCGCGACTTCGGCTCCTTGTCACCTGAGGGGTGGTAGCCACTGGGAACGCTTTACAGTTGCGTCGGGAGCTTGTGACCAGCACCTCATGTGTCGGCGGCTTCTTATACAAGAAACAGTTGGAGCCCTCGAAGCTAAAAGTTGTGTAATGGAAACCCAGCCTTTTACAGGGATTGCCTCTCTTATAACAGCACTCCCCTAAACAAACGGTTGCTCAAAAAATCCCTTTAATGTGCTGTGCTGCTTATGACCCCTGTAAGAGATGCTTTCTGCTGGAGTTTTGAAACAGAGAAGGTGTTTTAACAGCAGCCAGCAGGCGTGTTTGTGTAGCCAACACCCGTTCTTCAACTCACTCCACTCAGCTGAATTTTGCTCCTATTCACACAGATTTCTTCAGAACTTGCGTTGACTTGTTCGTGCCTCAAAATACAAGCTACCTGAAGAAACCAACAATTCATAGGCCAGGGTTCACATGGTAGTAAAAGAAAGTACCTGGAAGCATAAAACACCAAATAAAGACTGAGAGGCGAGCGGTGACCTGAACACGTTATTTCGCTCCTGTATGCCTCAATAAAGCAGTGATAAATATTGCTCTGAGCTGGCAGCTCAGCGTAGGTACCGCTTGCCCTCCCTTCCTGTAAGGAAAGCGCAAGTCCTCAATCTGCTGCTCCTAAGCAATGCCACTTCTGGCAGTGATCTCAAAAGAAAGTATTGTGATAATGCAGTGTTTGGCTAACGCACCTGGAGGGTCTGCTCCCACCACCAGTGCTTAGGAAAGAGAAAGGAAAGAATGCAAGACAGTGAGAAGAGGGGGCAGAAGGAGGATCATAAAATACACGGAGCTTGAAGTTGGTGTTTGTTATAACAAATCAGTGCATTGTTATTAAGAAACGTGCATGATTAAAATCCCTTTTTGGTTGGCCAAATTGTCCACTGGAAGCTGGGAGAAAACTGCAGGTGCTCATGCACAGTGGGCTCTGAAGTGGGGAGTTAAAGCTGCAGGACAATCACAGGGACCATGATTTCAGAAAGTCCCGAGAGGAGTGTGTAAATTAAGAGAATTAGAAAAGTCAACTAGTCATCCTCTAAGCTGTTTATGTTTTTATGCCCAAGGGTGACAGACCTTTACTACAAAATTTATAAAGAAAGAATTGGAAGCATCTTTCACAGATTGACCATTTCACAAGGAAGAATTCTTATTTTTGGCTCCAGATTAACGAATATAAAGCCCTATTTTAGACAGTATAATTGATAAGCTGTTGAATTTCAAGGAACTTCATTCAGTTTATGCAGACTAAAAAAGTTTTTAAATCTAAATTGGAACAAAATCTTTTACCGCTTTCAGTCCCCAAGTGGTGGTCCCTTCTGCTTAGTCTCCAGAAGAATTAGTGGGAGGAGGCAGGGAAGCTCACTTTTCCTTTCCTCCTCCTGTCAGGAATAGAGAGAAAGGACAAAAGCCTTCAAGGCACTCTTCCAAATGCTGTCATTAGTGGCTTCAGGCTTTCATCCTTCCCAGCTGCCCTTTGCCTACCTGTACACCTGCCCTCCTTAGAGAAAAGGTCTCCAGCATTGTAGTATCTGCTCTCTAAAATGGATGTTCTGGGTGTCTTTGTCCTGTTTATTTTCATTTCCTTATTTCTCCCCTTGGTCATTTTACCCACCTTCAAAAAACAGTCACTGAGATTTAGAAGAGTTACCTGCATTCTGTTGAATCTCAGCCAAAAATAAGACTTCGTTCCTTAGGAAAAAAAATCCAAACCAAACATGTTTTCATTTTGTTTGTTACCTAAAATATCCTGTTCTGCCATTTCAGATTTTGAAAGAATGAAACTTCTGCACTCTGCACAAATTAAACTCATTTGCAAGTTGAAACAGTTGAAACACCAGCCACAGGAATGATACTGGCAGCCAGACTGGGAGCAAGACCAGCTTTATTGCACACATAGATAATTCTGATTCTCTCAGCACTGCACTTTACCTGCAACTGAGATAATGCAGGGATATGAATATGAGAGACTAGTTTAGAGCATTTTGCTCTAAAACAAGGTTTGACTGAGCATTACAGTCACTTATCTCCCAGTTGGACCTCTCTCCATCATCAAGAACATCCTCTCTCATGTTGAAGGCCTGATTTTGCACTTTTGACATCAAAATCCCCACTGTGGCAGCTTGGGTGTACAAGAAATGCAACACCGCAGCATGTGATGGGATTCTCAGTCAAAAATCTGGATTAAGTCTGCTGTGAGATCACACCAGAAATACAGTAAGGGCTCTCAAGTCTGTAACCATTATTCAAACACTGAGTAGAACAACATGCTTCTTAAAGAGGGACAATTCAAATCTGCAGAATGAGACAAAGCAAAACAAAAAAGCCCTTGAACACAAGCATCCCCTGGCCTGTTGTGTCCTTGCACTGGGGAGGGGGGAGTAACTCCAGTCTTGCTCTGAATCCAGCCAGTGTCTTTGTGAATTACATCCAGCTGCAGACAGTCCCTGAGGGGCCCTAGGAAGATTTCCTTTCCCTCATCTCTGAGACTCAGCTGCGTATCTCCACTCAGCTCCTATGCAGTTTGTACTACTGCTCCTCTTAGGACCTTCTGTCTGTCTCTCCTCAGGCTATGTACTCATTAGCCAGAAGTAACTAAATTGCAGAAGAGGCTCTTTTTATTCTTCTTATTCTAAAGATTTCAAACAACTCACATTTTCTCACACAGACATTCATTCACTTGGCAGAAGAGACTTTGGAAATATTAATGGAAAGTTACTCTAACAACTGGTCACTTTACACCTAGACAGGAAACCAGCATTGATAAACTGCTACCAGTACTTTCCTATTGCTGTTAACCCCTCTATATCTGAAGTGTTTATAATGCTGTCCAGGTGGGATTTTGAGTTCAGCACCAACACCTTCCTTTTATTATATGAAAATGACATAACTGCTGCGAATACCGGTCAAGGTATTTCCCCCCTGGTTTTATGGTACAACAGATGAAAATCCAAAGTTAGCAGGGGCAGATGCAGTCCAAATACAAACTGGAGGAAAAGGAAGGAGGCTGCAGCTGTGATGGCGGCGTGTGCTAGGAAAGCATCACCCCTTCCCTTCTGCCCTCTAGCCCAGGTTGGGATTCAAAAGAAGAGCTAAATATTCTCTGACTGCTGCACAGTGCTTGAGCTTCTCTCCTGATTTGGGAAAATACAGTTGGTAAGAGACCCATCCATCTGACCCCACCCATGCCACGAGGGATCGCAGAGCCACACCGAGAACATGGTACCACAGTAAGAAATATTCAGTTGCAAGAATCATGGCATGAATTGGGGAACACAGACTAATGCTGAGTGACCAAGGTTCTCCTTAATAAGCCCTTACCTGGGTATATGATTTCACTCCAAGTTTAATCTGATTTCCTAAATATCTAGAAAGCTTCCATATTAAATGTGGCATCACAAAAACAAAAATCACAGAAAACGCTGATTTATCAGCACAGGAATTTTCAGCTTGGTCTCTTTTTCTGCTGATTATTCCCTCAAATTTTTGGAAGCTGCAACATTGCTGGCTGACATGCTCCGAGACCTTCACTAGAATGGGAGAGCACTGGCTGGGCAGAGAACAATAGAGTTTGTAGGTAACTAAGTCGAAGTATTTCATACACTGTAGAATCAGCTGTTAGTTCAAAGTAATGATAGAGTTTCCTATGTTAAAATGTGTTGCTAACTTTTTTTTTTCATCGAATTACTATACATAGATCCCTAGTATTTCATCACTGAAAGATACATGTGCTGCCTTTGTTTGATACAATAGCCCAAGTCTTTAACTTGGAATTAAGATTACAAGGTCCCTTCAAAGTAACAGATTGAACAAAAGCATCTGCCTTTAGCATTTTCATCATGAAACAATTTTGAGTAAATTTTCCCTCAAGCACTAAATGTATACTGCTGTATTGATCTTCTGGATCTTGAAACGAACGTGTGATATTCCAAAAGCCTGCTTGAACTAAATTATTATAAAAGACAAGAAAGGTAAGGCATTACATGTCCTTATTACTCTCCCCATTGACTTTCACTTCAGTGTAAGAAAATCTAGTATAGTCAAAATGTGCCCATCAAGGATCGGACAGCCTAAGGTGGCTTCTCCAGCTATTGATTTGTCTCCACAAAATTCTATAATTTGTGTGTGTGTGTGTGGTTTTTGTGTTTGTGCTGTTTTGTTTGGGGGTTTGGGGTTTTTTTTGCAATTCCTTAGTGTTGTCGTTGTTTGATTTAAATCAATCTGCCCATCTGTATTTATAAAGTGCTGCCATGGGAACTATTATCTTGTAAAAATGTATTAAACCAGCACTATCAAAACTGCTTGGAGGTTTGGTTTGTTAGGCTTTTTCAAGAATTAGTGGCCAATGTGATGATCTCTGCAATGCTTCTCCAATATCTCTGTCAGCTTGCAAGAATCAATTTTTTATGTTGCAACATATTGTTGCTTCAATAAAAGACTTCTCAATCATTTTTCAGTCCATTTGCTCATACATTGTTTCTTTTACTAACCCACAGCCACGAAGCCACAGTTCACACCTATCTCCCTCCGTGTTCTTTGCACAGTGCCCAGCACTGTGACACCTTTTTGTTTTTCTAAGAATTTTATGCCCTTGTGCTACATTAAAAATGTTCTGTGTGATGTGAGTGTAGTTCAGTCACGGCAAATCACCAGGTATAAGAGATAAGCCACTATCCCATGTTTTCTTTTTTCTAACTGTTACTAGTCAGTATGATAGAAGGACATTTTTGTTTAAGTAAACTTTACAGAAAACGCTGTAATCAAATTTTACAGTGTGGGGTTTAGAACACAAATGTAGTATCACTGAAGCCATTACCCCAACAGCATTACCAATATTACTGTAGACACACCTGAGAAAAAATTTCCTTTGCATCACTCATAACTTATTTCCTCAGCATCTCTCATTTTCAAACACACAGCCTTCTACAAAGAGGAGAGACACCCTCGTGAAATTTTGAAGGGCAAAACCCTTGATGCTTTGCAGCATCTTCCAGAGCAGAAGTGTGGGAAGAAACTAATGAAGTTCCTGTACCGTGTGACAGCAAATTTCATCTAGCCTGCACATATGAACATACAACCAATTGTACAATGGGGAAGCATCTCTTCTCATGCAAGTTCCCCATGGTACCACAAGTTTACCTGAGCCCTTACAATATATTGTACAGTTATAATACAGAACATGTTTACAGATCTTAATTTTTCTTTCATTACTGTCTGCATAATATACTCTCTACCTAGTGCATAACAAATCCCCGAACAAGCTTATAATATGCTTATGTAAATATTTTCTCAAAAGATTAATGCCTTCAGCTTTTTCAGATTACAATTCATATTTTCTACACCAATTTAAAGTCAGATTTCCTACTTTTGAGGTAAGAAAACCCTCTTTAATTATTCGCTTTATATGGAAAGTATTTCCCACTCTTAGATCTTGCATTAAAATTTTAAGCCACTGATTTATCAAGATCTGCATTTTGTTGATGATGAAGAAATTGCTTTCTCTTACACAAACGTACTAGAGTTATCTGAAGGGAGTCACTTCAGGCTATTCACGAGCAACATTTCCTTTTTCTGCTTGAAACAGTCCCACCCTCTTTGCCAGGAAAGAAAGACAGACCTGCTCCTTCTGATACTGCCCTCTAATGATAGAAATCACCACTTCTTCAGTTTTTCCTTTCTTACACTGTTGTGTGGCAACAGCTGGTCTAAGAGGGCCGAGTGATAGTGAGGTTGCCATGGAGCCATGTCTGCCACTGCTGTGAACTCGGTGGTGCAGCCATTCCTGGCCAAAAGTCATCAGTGTTCCTGCCCCAAAGTGACTCCCAGGTTTAGTCCTCAGTGCCAACTGCAGAAGATGAGATACATGACTTCCTATTCATACAAACCACTCATCTAATCTCCTTTGCATCCGACTGGAAATTTAACCCAGCTGACTCCTGGCTTCACTTTAAAACCAAAGGACAAACAACCGGCCATCAGATTATCTCGTCACAGCTTATGTCCTGTGACTGCAGCAGTGTTTCAGTTTGGACAGACCACTTAAGCTACCCAGTGTCCAAAGCCCACTCCTGTGAGCAAGCTCTAGCCTGGGAGCTTAGGAAGGAACAGAGGGGATTGTGCAATAACGAGTTAGAGGACAGAGAAGATAAAAATCAACAGCTTATGAATCAGGGAATTCAATTATCTTTTGAACTGTAAAAAATGGCTATTTTACACAACTGGTCTCTCCCTCAAAAGAGAAAATACAGCCTTTCTCCCAGGCAGTGGCAGTGGTGCTAAAAGTACAAAGTGCACTAAGGATGTTACACGCCTCTTTGCCTTTTAATGAATCAACTGAATAATATGTGTTTTTAAAATGGCTCATACTTACAGGCATTTTTCAAAGACTACGGGTTTGATAAGTGAGACTTGGTTTACTGCAGACAGTCAGCCCTTGTTTCTGGAGCATGTACCTGTCCGCCCTGTGCACAGCTGCCTCATGCTGGCAGCTTCCTTGCAGAAGTTATGCTGGGTGCGGATATCTGAAGTGACTTGGATGCATACATGAAAATTAGGCTCAATTCA
This sequence comes from Ceryle rudis, assembly GCA_033439905.1. Lineage (NCBI taxonomy): Eukaryota > Metazoa > Chordata > Aves > Coraciiformes > Cerylidae > Ceryle > Ceryle rudis. Next base: position 6,750 of record JAAGNO010024077.1, read on the forward strand.
AGATTCAACTTGTGCAACAAAAATAACATCCACAATCACCATCCTTTGCTGCCTAGCCTCCTAGTTCAAATATCATTGTCTGGTTTTAACTTTGCAGTGGCGAACGTAGACATAAGAAATGGTTATTTGCTGACTCAAAACCGCTATTTTGCTAAACTACCCTTCAGTTCTGTGCAAGTTTATTACGAGGACAGCTTCACTTGGTTTCCATCAGCATTAGCGGTGTTAATGTGATTGGCGCTAAGGAGATTCAGAAGGGAAGCTCAAAGAACACATATGGTTTAACTGTGTGTGTACGCCGTATTTCCAAGCATCCTGTGTTTCAGGTGGCATCTCTCTGCATCCTTGAAAATAAAAAGGCTCGTACAATGTGGTGCTACAGCTGTGCCATTTTCCCCCCTTAAGCCCTGACAGGAGTCTTTGTATGCAGGGACTCTGTTTGAACTGCTGCCTTGTGTCCTTGCTCTGTATGCTACCAGAAGCAATTGTTATGGTTTGTTTTGTTTTCATTTTCAGAAGATGTGGTGACTTTTTTTCCACTATTACTGTTGACAGCAACAACTCTTCTAGTCCGGGCTGGCATCATATGATGGCCAGAGATAAAGAATTCAGCTTCAGAAAATAACATGGATTCTTATGGAGTTCCAGAACTGGGGAGATGCCAAGCAGCAGCAAAGTGCAGGCTTCACCCTGGGATGCTGTAAGGTGTAGCAGGCAGCCTGTTCTTATTCAGCCCCAGCTTTCTTCTCAGTGAAAATATTTAGGGACTTATATTGAACATCAGGAGGTATAAAGCAGGTATAAACCTGAAGAGTTCCAGTATTAAACATGACAGAACAGTGCTCATTTAGGACCTTGTTGTGTGTTGTCTTACTTTCTACCAATGGGATGTTTTAACTGTGCAGCACCCCTTTTGAGACACCACCCTTCCCCTATTGCATTGTATGGAGCAGGGGCAGAAAAGCAATAACGTTTGCTGCTTCCCCAAGAGAGAAGAGGTAATTTTCACTTGTTTCCAAAGATGTAAACAACAGAGAAAGAGAAATGTCTCCGTCCTCGGGCTTTTTTCTGAAATCACATCTCAGGGCATTTTGGTGCCATCCACCAGCGCATCAGCAGCTTGTGGCCGTGCACAGTTCCCTCACTGTGTGAGTTTTTCCCAGTTTCACTTTTCTGCATTAAGTACTGGAAAGCAAATCTCTGAGTCACACCGCAAAGCAGGCCCGATGACAGCCTGACTAATGGTGCTTTGACAACATCCAATAGATTTTACAGAGATTAAGGTCTCGTCAGAAATTTGTCAGCAGTAGTTTAGGAAATACTTACCAAAGATTTGCAGAGTTAACAACTCTGTGGGTGTTTGCTGTTTGGCTATGTACATAAACAAACAGCTGGCACAGCTGGAATAAAATCAGCAAAGTTGTTACTAATTTAGACTCTTCAGGCATGTCTCTGCTGCAGGCACAGAAATGACTGTGCTGGAGTATACTGGTACCCCAGCTATTTTTAAACTCCCTAGCCTGGTACTGCAGAAAGCCAGCTACAGCAGCACAGAGCTCATCATGGATTCATTTACCCGGCTTTCTGGCTTAAATATTAGTGCCAACAGGATTAGCAAAACCCTTTTAAAGAAAAGGGATACAAAGGACTTGATTCAGCAACAGTCTGATTCAAAGAGAAAACTCACAGTTGCTCACACTAGGAGCTATGACAGGCTTCAAAGATGAAGACAAGAAGCTGAAATTTGCTGTAGTGGACAACAGGGAGGCAGGGAGCCAGTAAATATGTGGCTGCTGTGGGGAAGGGTTCGGCCTTCACTGTGAATCCTTTATGTCATTGCAAATGGAAAATGTCACATGGAAAAGAAGGAGACTCCTAATAATAAAAAGTAACTGGGGTAATGTGCAGTAGAAGAGGAGGAGGGATTGTGTCTAGACTTGTTTATCTGCAAAGAGCTTTATGTGCTGCAAGAGCTCTGACTTACTGCTTCTGGATGACTTTTCTAACTTCAGTGTCAAAGTTCAGGGACCTCAGCATTAGCTGGCAGAACTGTCCCTTTGTTTGTAATAATTTCTTATCAACAGTGACTTGTTTTATGCATGTCACTCTTGCTTGTTAAGAGCTGGTCAGACAAGCAGGACAGGCAATTGCCCAAGGCAGTCAAATGCTCACTGTGTGGTAACTTAGGGCTAAGAGGAAGTATATAGTCCCACTTACTTACTGATAACTTATTAACCTATCCCAAATCTTAGATTTATTCTTCCTGATAGCTTGAGAGTCTTCTTGAAAGCTTAAGATTAAAAAATGCAATAAACAAAAATATAAAATATAAACCAAAAACATCCAGTAAACTTCAAACCTCTACCACGAGCCACAGTGCTTGCTGAGATCACAATCCGTCGGAACAGGACTAGCAGAGAAAAGCAGCTGCTTGCAAAAGACTGCCTTCTTGCTCAGACTGTTTAGGGCCATGGCTAAGGCATGGATCAGGGCTAGGTCCTCAGAAAATGAAAGTGAAGATTAAAGAGCTGTACATTAAGAAGCCTCCTAAAGCTATTCCAGCCAAGCCCAAAGGGAACGACAGTAGAAAATGTATCCAGCTATTAACTGGAGAGAAGCACAGTCCCTACAGTGCACTGAGTGAAGAATGTCATTGCTATGGCACAGTGCGAGGCTGCTAGACTCTAATGAGACAGGCTGACTAACGGGGGAAGGATATGGGAGATGTTCAGCAGGAGCAGGCCTCGACCTTGGAACTGAGCCCAAATTCTGTAGCGGAGAGTAATAATGAGAAAGGCAAGATAAAAGGAGACAGCTATAATAAAGAGGTGAAAGAGATAGGTAAAGAGGTGAAAGAGATAGGTAAAGACGCACGAGCATTTAGCAAGTACTTGGATCCTCAGTCCTTTGCTTTAGGCTTGACCTCGTGTTCTCCTGACTCTTTCTCTCTCCCATCATCTTTGTGAGCCTGAGCTCTGTGAGCAGGGACATCCTGTAGCTGAGCCGGAGTGGCAGGCTGTATACCCTACGCCTGCTGGATACACTCACAGCCATTATGCATGGGTAATTTTTATTACCCAGGGGCATTTCTCTTTTACATATCCCTAGCTACAGTTTTACTGAAATCATTTTCTTTTTTATTGGCCTCTTACATTGTTAGAGTGCCCATGATTTCCCCAAGGTTAGATGATGAATGACAACACATCATACAAAGACAAAATACAGGCATTTGCCAACTATAAAATACATTTTTTTCATTTGATATTTTTGCTTTTCTTGTGAAACAATGATAAGCAACCTTGATGGGATGAACAGTACAAACAGAAGTTTAACAAGCTCTCTTCTGAATCCAGGATCACACAAGATTCAGTAAAGGTACTAAATTTCTACTAACGTGCTGGACCTTCAGGAAATGGATTAAACATTTTAAAGAAATTCAAATATAATCAGCTGGATTCGATCCTGAAATTAGCTGTGTCTGGGCAGCCAGCTGGGTCCTTGAGAGGTTCCAGTGACTTCAGTAAAATCTGTGGGAATATAGAGACACATAATCTCTAATCTCTACACTATCAAATGCAGGCTCAACTCCTCAGCATCTTCGGGTTCTCCTTTTTCCCCTTTGTTTTCCCCAGACCTCTCCCTCAGACCAGGCAGCACAGACACCCTGCCAGTCACCCACAAGCAGTCAGCATGCCCCTTTCCCTCCCACCCCCCCTTCTCCTTGTGAGCATTTGATAGCAGCAATAGCTCCTGGCCAACCCCAAGCAGGAGGCAGCTTTTGTACAAACAGTATTTTCTGTTCAAACAGGCGTTCCCAGCTGCTGCCAGGGAAGAGAACATGAATATTATCGCTTTTCTGTCTGAAGCTACGTGATCTTAGCCAAGCTTCAACCTGACCAGTAGGTCTTTCCTTAAAAAGCCTTCTAAGAGGTAGCAAGCAACGTGCAAGTGTCCACAGGCAGGTACCTGGCATGACAGTGCTGCTTGTACCTGCAGGTGAAAGGGGCTCAGGGATGTTCCACAGAAAGATAGCACCGATCCAAACGTGTGAACAGACGCTTCCTCTCAAACACATGCAGACTGTACAGGCAGCAGTGACTTCACCTTAAAAAAAGAAACTCAAATTCAGATTAGAAAAATAAAGTAAAAGAGAGATCACAGAATAATTGTGGTTGGAAAGGACCTTGTAGATCACCGAGTCCAACCATACATACAAGAATAAAGAACACCTAAATACCTGACCACTAAGAGGAAACAAAAAAACAAATCAAACCAAACACACACACACACAAAACCAAACCAAACCAACAACAACCAAAAAAAAACCCCAACACAACACCAAAACCCAACACACAAGCCCCCTACATGCCTGCCGCTAGAGCATGTCGTGAAGCACCATGTCAACTCGTTTCTTAAATACCTCCAGGGATGGTGACTCAACCATCTCCCTGGGCAGGCAGATGATCAATACTATTTTCGTATGTTAAACTTCCCAAAAATCCAACTATCAAAAAATTTGCAAGTGAACACTGTTAGGCTCACTGGCCTGAAGGTGAATATTTTGGTGGCAGAACGGTAGGATGCAGGAATACCCAGTGCCCCAAACACCACAAAACTACAGAAATACATCAAATACTGTACATCTACCCATGCATACCTGTCCATCTACCTATCTGCACAACACTGGAGGGAGACTAGATAGCCAATTTTATCATGCTTTCTTCAGTCCTGGCTTGTTGCCCAAGCAGATATGCTGAGGATGATGAGCTGCCATCTCCATTACTTCTCTCCCTCTTTTTCAAGACCTGATCCAAAACTCAGTGAGGTTTACTGAAAGACTCCAACTGACCTGAGGCTTTGTTTGATCTTTGTACCCTAATTGCTTCTCTTACCAGGATAGAAAAAGAGAATCTATTGTTAAAAAAAAAATACTGGAAGAGAAGAAAACCAGCAGAATAGAATTTCAAAGCATCACATGGAACAAGCAGAGTTTTAAAGAGAACAACTAAGCAGAACACATAAATAACGTGTAGCCCACAAAGGGCATAGAAACAAGTTATGCACCTGAACTTGTGAACTCAATCTTTCCACTGTACTATCATATATAGAAATGACATGACTGATGGACTTGAAAGCTACATTTCAAATAGTGCAGATGAGATTAGAGAAAACATCCAAACTATTTTTAATACAATGGAGGTGTTAGGCTGATTATACTCTTGGATTAACAGATGGTAATTGCAGATACAAAAAGACTTTTAAGTCTTCAAGCAAAGAACCTGCAGAAGAAATAGCTATTATTTGGGAAGGCACTGGAGCAATCTACCTCACAGAACAGATAAGAGTGTAATATTGTTAAGATTTTCAGCCAATGTACATATGAAATGAAAAACAGAAAATCAGATTGCTTAAAGAATAATGGAGAGATAAAAGGACCGACAGTTTTATTGTGTGAGGCACTGGTTAGACGCCATAGAGACTTCCATCACTGAAAAGATGTTTTCACTATTCCAGCAGCAAGCAGAAAGAGAGTGATGTAATTAAGGGTGTGCTCAGCCATGCAGTGTCAAACCTCTGCTGTCACTTGGAAGAGCCAACAGCCAATCAGGCTGTTCCACACAGGGAGTTGAGGCGAAGGCGTAGACTCCCCATGTACAGCCAGCTGAAAGGGCACATGCAAGCAGACCCTACAGCTCACTCGCCCAGCAGTGGTAACTCAGGTGTTTGCACCCATCTTGTGAATAGAGGATTCATGACTATTCATCTTGCAGTATTCATGCTCTTCATGAAGACCACGTGTGCTATCAGGTTAGCATAAAATGTAAAGCAATATATACAAATACTGTGTAACTCTTCTAGTAAGTTTTTTAGACAAGTTGCAAATGGGAATCACCGATGTTTCAGCATTAGGTGGCAAGTGAAAAGGATCCAAATGTAGTAACTATAAAATCTCATGAATGATCTAACGTTTTGTGCTTGAAGCAGGCTTGTATATCCAAAGTTCTGCCAATCATATAGAAATTGCTGACAAAACTATGGAAATCAGAAGTGAAGGTTTAAAAATGTAAAGTTTTTCCTGAGTGATCATAATATTGATAAACAGATGGGCTGGGTGATACAAATACACAAGCCTCCCCATACCAGGTGCAAGATTTCTGTTCTCGCCTACACGTACATAACCATGGTTGACTCTCCTCCATGTTCCTTTGATTAAAACTTCAATATCGGTCATAGCATGACCCAGCACTACTGTGACAGACCTTTGCTGTGAAAGCTTAGAGAAAGACAGTGTTGGATCGTTTCTCAAAGCCCCCAAGAAACAGATGCCACTCACCAGATTTTTTTAGTCTACAAAATAGTGTACTTTTGGTCACATACAGCAATGATTAAGAAGTATTAAATCTTGATTTGTCACAAAAGAGCTACCCCTGGCATTTGGAAAAAAAAAAAAAAGAAAGTTTCTTGGTATTCAACAGCTTCCACTTAAACTGGCAATCATCCTGACAAACGGGTGGCAGAGCAGTGCAGGAGCACATACCAAGGGTTTGTGTAGAACTAAGCTGCCTCTCTCCCACATGTAAGCTCTGGGAGTTTGAATTCAAGCATGGCATTTATACGCACGTGGACAAATGTGGCACCTGCTGAGAGAAAGCTAACTGGAAAATACAACTTTAAAATAAGATCCTAATCTTATGCCTCAGATGAACCTCTTGAGCACATGTCCTGGTTTGGGTGAGAACAGAGCTGGTTCTGTTCAGTGATTTCACTTTTCAGCTCAGTTCTTCTAACTAACCGCACTTCCTGAAGTGAGCAGCCTGTTTGCAC
>JAAGNO010024077.1:13674-36323 GCA_033439905.1 Ceryle rudis
CTCTTCCCCTTTGGGGAGGGAGGGGGGTTAATAGAGAGCATCTGTTATAGGTCTAAGGGGCCACCCTGACCCTAAACTGTGACAGCGTGGGAGATGCAAGTTCAAACCCTTTCTGGGGTGAAGAAATCCCTTGCCCCCAGCCAACACCCCTTCATAAGAAGCAAATTCAAGTGGAACACATTTTCTTGGGGACAGCTTGTGGTAGCAAGGAAGACCCCTGCAGACCCCATCTCCTGCTCTGTGCCTTGCCTATTTCTGCAGTAAGAAACTGGGACCCACGTTGCGACAATCTGCCTGAAAATCCTGACTAAATGCCCATTTCGCTGGAAATCCCTCCAATCTCCTAAAAATATTTTAGCAGTATCTCAGTTGGAAGTGATTCCTTGTGTAGTTTTCTAAGCACCAAGGTAACACCTCTGTTAAGGATGCAGGCTGTAGATGTTAATCAGGAAAACTTCCCACCAACAAAACTGTGTCAAGACTGCCAGACCATGGTCTAACACCGTGGCTTTCTTTACATTAGCTAATGGAGGGGTGTGCACATGGCATTGCTTTAGTTATTTCCAGGGGTTAGTAGCTGTAGCTTTGTGGGGTAGTAACCAGAAGAGAGCTCCAGATAATTCCACAAAGGTCAGAGGGTTGTTGGCCAGTGGGTACAAACAGCCTGCACCGCAGCAGCCTCCTGGGGAACTCCTAATCCACCCGGTGCTGAGCCCACCTGTCATGACGATTGTCATGACACACCACTCAGAACTATGAAAAGAGCAATCAAATACCTCCTGCTTCAAATGAACCATCTCAATTCACTCCAGCGCCTGGAAACACTTGGGAGATATAGTTGAAAAAAAAAATAAAATAGAGCTTGTTTTCACAAATACTGCAAATTTTCAGTCCTAGCAGATTTGCCACCAAGTCTTATTATTAAAAATAAACAAACAATCAAAACCCCAAATCTTAAGATGATTGAATGGGATGCTTATTTTCAGTGTTGTTTTCCTACTGAGTTTCTGTTTAAATGTAGGCTTAATACAGGTTTCCCCCATAAACCAAACTCACAGGCTGGAAAATAGGGAACCTCCTTGTCCAGCTTTCCTCCTTAAATCAGGCCTTCTGGAGACAGTTCTTATTTTGCCAGAAAAAAACATGTTAATGGTGACAAATAAGACTGAGATCAATGTTTCATTAAGGACAGACTTCTGTTACAATCTGCACGGATTATTTTAAATCATGCCTTTGTGTCTAAATTACAATTTTCATTTGAATAGTATTTTTTGATAGAAAAAGGGATTTGTTCTCAGTGTGTGGAATCCCTGTCGAGGTACCAAAAATATAGCAGGAGCTGTAGAAAAAGTATGCATTCTTATATCAAAGCTATTATTCTGACCAGAGCTCGCATGTGCAGCACAGCACATACACTTGTAGCTATCTTTACTTCCACTCAGATACGTTCTGTAGCAAAAGCAGTTTTGTCCTTGTAGCCACTGCAGTAGCATTGAAGAACTTTTAAAACGGGAGCAGACAGAAAGGATTTAATTTTTCTTGCCTCAGCTGCATGTTCATACATTTCTCTCTTGAGAAAACAAAAATTCTGCACACACACTTGTTCGGAAACTAATACTTTAGATACACTACTAAGTAGAATTTAATTTGCTTATGCACATTTCCAGTAAATTTATGGCCAAACCTAAGTTTGGATGTCTCTGAACAAAGTAGGATGTTTGAGACATCTGATAGGAGAGCAAATACTGAGTTATGTGCACTTAACGCCGTATCAGAGGGCAAGTTGTTATGGCAGTCTACTCAGGAGGAAGCCATTTAGGATAATGTTGTACTGAAAAGCTGTGTAGCCAACAGACATTTACATTTTGACTTATTTATAAAAGGCATCTAGATCACAGCCAAAATACCAAGCGCAGCTAACTGCTGATACAATTGCCAGCATCAAGCCTCTGGTCTCCTGATGCAACTGCATGACTTGCCCAAATGGGATGGCTGAAGGAGGCCTGCCTGCAGATCAGGTTTAGGTTGGCAGAGGGACAAAAAAAAATAGTTTCTCCAAAAAATACATTCCCAGGGACGGAACATTTCCTTTTGTGTGTTGTACTGCTGCACAGGTACCACAACAATGGAAAAAGCACAAATAAGGGATACAAAAGGACCTGTGGGGTTTGGGGATGACTGCTTTGCCATGAAACCGGGGCAGATGCATGGAGGTGTGTAGGGCCACGAATCACTCCCTGGCTGCAACAGGATGGCACTGGAGCTGATGATCAACCTGGAGCATCCCCTGGGCTGAACTACTCCTTCCACTAGTGACACAAGACTTCTGTTTAAAACACGCACAAAATGCTGGGGAACAAGACTGCAGGAGGCTGTTTTCTCTGTATGTGGATGATAAAAATATACCATCCTTCTAAATAGCTTAGGGCTTACACAAAACTTGATTTGAACTTGGAAGTGTTGAAACATCACTTCAGATTTCAGGACTATCATTTTAAAAGCCTGGTTGAGAATTCTATCAGAATATGGAAATTAAATGTGTAAAGCTAGTTTCTCTGCAAAAGTGGCACATGTGCCACAAGCCTCCTATTGACACACCTCTGTGCTGAATACTCTCTTGAACTTTTAAAAATTAGAGCTCCCAACTACAAGTTTCTGACTTCCATTCTGCTATTCATAAAATATTTGTGCAGATTATCACAGAAAAAAAATAACATTTTCATAAAGGAGAAAGATTGTATTAAGGTTATGCAATGGGTATTTATAGTCCTATTACTTTTTAGTCCCTGGTAAATAACTATGGTGTAACAACCACTAAAAATAATGATATAATGTGACATGATCACACTCTGGAAAGTGAATAATAACATGGTTTAAATTTTCTCTGTGAAAACTCTGAACAGAGGCCAAAAAAAGGACAAGAGGAAGAGGATGAAACACAGATCTGAAAGCACAGCACATCCTGCTTTCTCCCTGCGTGAAGATTAGTGGCCCACCAGTTCTCAGTGGAATTGCTTCACAGTTTTATACTGCATCAGGAGGAAGAGAGCAAAGAATATTAGGAAAGAAAGTGCCATTTGGATTTGTGTTGCAGCAAATAATACACCTCAAAAAGTTCATTAATTCAGACTATATTTCTGCCTTAGATTATGATAATGTGAAAAAATAGTTCCTTCTGGTCTCTCATGGATTTAAGACACCTCCAGCCAGACTCTCAGAGGAATCAGATGCTCACTGTGGGCAGTGAGGGGGTGTTTCCAGCTCTGCCAGTTATATTCTTCATGAGCTGCTTCTCCTTCCACAGCAACCCCGCACCCCCATTTTCTCTCCTTTGCACATATGCATATGAGAAGGCAAACATTCTTATTCTCTCTCCACGATACTGCATCAGTTTGTTACTTATGTGGAAGGATGGACCCAAGAGGCCAAAAGTTTAGCTTCACTCCACAGCACAGAGATGGGGGGAATTGATAAATTTATGGCAAATCACGAAGCGTTATCCCACAAACTGAAGAAGGTGCAAAGCAGAGCCATCTGGCAGTCTCTCCTTCCTCCCTCTGAATTGCCGTCACATTTCAAGATCAGCCTGTGTTTTCCATCAAAAACTGGGAACCCATAGGCCGCGGGCTGGGAGTAGGAGGCATGGCGGGGCAAGAAGCTTGAATTCTTACTTGATACTTTATTTTGTGTTGATTTACTTCCAATCTCTGCTTCTAATTCTCCTAGGAGAGGAAGTGTGGTAGGCAGTCTGCTGGTCCTTTGGCCACGTCCACCAATGCTAGTGAAGTTGGGAAGCAAGACTGAACCTGAAAATTTCCTGGAGGTCCTTCATTTCTTCAAGGTCATGAAACCACTGCAATCAGTCTACTGCAGGAGACCCCTCCTCTGGGGAAAAAAAAAAGCATCCTTCCCTCCAGCTCAAAGCTGTAGCTATGTTGACTTCTGGCTCCATATTATTATTGCATTTGCACAAACAAGCTTCTGCAGAGAAGTGTGAGCACAAATTCAGCTCTTTTGATGAAAACAGAATTTTTCTCCTTGTAGGAATATATTGTTTAGGCTTTGTTTGAACGGAGTTCATGGATAAGCACAGGTACCCATGACAACACAGTGTGCACAGGCCTGGATGTTCTACATGGGGACAGACAGGTTAGGACAGCCACAATGAGGAGGATCTTCCAAATGAGGGATGACAGCAAATCACTTCCATCTATGATGTAAAAGAAAACCTTGCCATTTCATTCTATATACCTGATCTGCTCTAAGTGCCTTCCCATTTGTCAAATAAATAAATTGTATTTTTACTTTGAGTATGCTTTTCTCACAGGTAAGTGGAAAAGGCTTGTTTCCTTACCAAGCAGGAGAAATGTACTAGCTATAGGAATGACAACAAGGCAACATTTGTACCACCCAGCAAACCCTGGGAAAGAAAAGAAAATAGAAAGGTAATACATAAAGTGTCTCTGAGTTTACTTTGTTTGCTGTTCTTACTCTGTCTGCTCATTTCTGTTAGCAATCTTTAGGGGTAAAATACTGGCTTAGCTAGCAAAGCAGATCTATGCTGTAGTCATAGTCCTGACCCACTATTTCACTCTGCTGGGCAATTGTTTCCTTCTGTAGGTGAAGACTGCAAAGTAAAGCCTGAAAAGAAAAAACTCCAGGAGGACAGGGCTATGTCCTTTCCTTTTCCTCCCCTTTTCCTATATGCAACCCCCCGAAGAACTGTTGTGATCCATCCTTTGGACAGGTCCTTGAGAGGATACAGTAGATGGAGGCATGTACTTCTACGCATTTGCTTATGAGTCACAGAGGACTTCCTTTATATCTCAGCTCCATATCTCTTAACACAAAAGGGCTACTTTAAAAGAAAACAAAACACAACAAAACAAACAAACAAACAAAAAAACCCGAACAAACAAACAAACAAAACCAACAAACAAAACCCCCCAAAACCTCAAGCCATAAATTCTTGATCCAAGTACTATGGGACTTAAGTGGGACTTGCTTTCATGTTGGAGACTGAATCACAACATAGAAAGGACACATTCTGATGTGTCCTTTAAATGCTACGGAAATATTGCCCCTTACAAAGGTGTACAAAATGCAGAACATACTTATGTCTTTTTTACTCATACTGAGATCTTTGAATAGTTCTACTGAGTATTACCATTTATTTGATTGGGGCACTATTTATGGCAACATATTCATGCTAATTTTCAGGCAACTGCCTTGGTCTGATTTATGATGCAAGTTCTTTCTTTTTTTAAGCCATTCATGCAGGCTTTTCATTAAAGCAGAAGAGAATCTCTAATGGATTCAATATGTAATGCAAAGATTAGCTTTGAAAATAGACTTATTTCTGCCTAAGTCATCAAATATTACATGTACATGAGTCCAAGTTCTGAGAAAGCCAAGTGAAATAAGAAGCTGTCTCTGAAGATGATACTGTGGGTGCTGGGTATTAGAGAGATTTTCCATTTGTTCGAAGTCTCTCTTCTACTGCTGTACTCAGATCTTCCTTACAAAATCTGTATTTCCTCCCTTTCCATGTTCTGCAACCTCTTTGCCACTTCTGTTCCCTGCTACTCCCCAACATCTCCTTTTGGCGTTCTTGTGTATCCTCCAGCACTCTTGTCTAAGGTGCAGGAGATATGGTATATGACCTTCTAATATTTTTGCAGCATCAAAACTGGTAACTAGTCAAAACCTTCTATCTTAATTTGGCAAAGCTTCCACTGAAGTTAACAGAGTCAATGACCAATTTTGCCTGATTCAGCCTTAAATGCTGTGTGTATTAAAATTGAAAGGAAAGAAAAGAGATGCTGTCAGTTAGCATCCCAGTATTTGGGTACAAAATTAAGAATCAAAGTCTTTTCTGAAATTAGAGCAGACACGAACTCTTAAGAATAGGGCAGAACATACCAGCAAAACATACAAATGAGTTCTGAAAAGCTATTTCTATTAATAATGAGCCATCAATCCATCTGGACAAGATTTTTAAATCCTCAGGGGCATTTACAGACTAATAACTAAATCAAATTGGGTAACAAAGAGATGAAGGAACAGAAATCTTCAAGGCATCAGCTACAGTAACTGGAAGCAAATGGGAAGACATTCACAGAAATAATTTTTCAGCAAGCAGTTTGCTATGAAGGATCTCCCAAGGGCATAAGGTAAAATTGAACACTTCAGGAGTAAACTCAGCAATGACATAACATCTATTTGGATATCTAGCAATATGTAGTCAAAATGAGCAAACAAATTAATGAAAAATCTGAGCAGCTTAATAATTTGGCCTACAGAATTTCAAGGCCATGACAACGTGCACTGGTGAGTCAAGGTAATGTGACTTACATGTAGTTCTCTGACATACTACTACAGAGGAACAGAAAATTGCTCAATTCATATATGACAAATAATTGATCTAGAAGTTTTTTGATTTATCTGGAATAAGGTGTATAATGATTCACCTGCTTCCTTCCCATCTTTATTTTCAGCTTATAGAGCTGCATAAGTGACTAGAGAATATATTAATCAAACATTTTATTGGATCAATTTTTCAAAAATGCTTATAGACATCAAATGTTTTTTTCTTTTCATTTTCTTGCTCCTGTCATGCTGCTACACTGAAAGTTACAGATGGCCAGGAGCACAGGAATCAGTTCCTTGTGGAGCCCTCAGCTTTCTTGGTTACAAACAGCAGCAGCAAGCACCTCCTTGTTGGCAGCTAGGAGAAGACTTACAACACACCAGTGGCATCCCTGACTCCATCTATCAGGACCATTCCCCTTTTACCCTAGGAATACTCAAACAATGGCCTTGCAAACAAGAGAAAGTATATTTACATACTGACAAAGCCTGATGTATTCTAGTGCCTGAAATTATAAGATGCTTAACACTTTGCATTTATTTCTAATGTTGCTCTGTGCAAAATCAGAACATTAAAATTCTTTCTGTAAAGGTGTTTCAGTAAAAGCTTTGCTGGTAAGATGAGAAGATGTCTGTCGTTTAATCCTCCACATCTTTGCTGTATTTTTTCCTGCTGTCCTTGCTGCATTCTGTTCCTTTGCTACTGGCTCAGTAGAGCAGAGCATGATGCTACTAGTTGTTTAAATATATTTTTTGGGGGAAAAGCATCCCCTCTACAAAGTCCTAACTAACAGGATTGCTGTAAACCCCGAGGAGCTGCAGCATTGCCTCTGTGTGTAGGTGGCCTGAGCACACGGCAGACACAGCAAAGCACCAGGAACTTAAATACTACTGCAGACTTGAGGATCAAACTCAGTTCAAGTGTAAGCAAGTGTAACTGCATCCAAATCAGGAGCTGTGCCTGCTTTTCCCAGTATGGCTTTCTGCCAAATGTGTGTACCAGCAGCACATCCCTGCAGCCAAGGCTGGCCAGCCTTCCAGAAGGCCCTGCTGGCCAACAAGGAGGGACTGTGCTGGCAAGCTTGGTTAGCCAAAACCTGATGTTTTACAAACACTGATGTTCAGCAGTGCTGTTATTGCTGCTGTTCACTGTGGGATAGGAGGTCTGTACTGCTTGGAAAATGCTCAAAATGTTGAATTCCCACACAGGTGACATGTTTTCATGACATGCTTGGACATCAACTTTCCTCTGCAGGGAGCAAGGCAAGGAACCAGATCAGAAGCTGGATCTTCAGCAACAGGCAAGGTCCCCTGAGATTCCCCTCTGAAGCCCTACCACATGAAAGCTTGCGGGATGTGGAAAATTAAACAGCAGTAGAAATATTACCAAAGCTCAGCTCAAAATTGGTGAATATTGTGCCATGCTCTTTTTTAAAGCCTTCTGCTCTCCATGGCAGACATTACAGTGATGGTGGGTCAAATCCTGAAGCAGATAAAAGCTCAGACTAACTATTCTCACACACATCCTACTTAAAATAGAGAAATCAGAGCAGGGGAACAAGTGATAAAACATACTCCAAATGCCAAAAGTCATCCCCCAGCTATTGCTGAGCCAGAGGCACAGATTAAATTGCCATGACACGCAGGGAGCAACAGCATCACTAGAACAAGCAATCCAACTTGAGTGTTTGATATTGCTTAATCATAATGAAAGATGTTCGGCCTGTCTGCCGTGTGCCCCCCAATCAGAGATTCTTCACAGTTTTACAGCAGGCCTGCTCATCTTTCTTCCTAAAACAAATAATCTCTCAGGCTCATTGTAAACCACCAGTGACACTTAGTATTCTGATCACTCAGTGCAAGTCCACCTGGTATATAGTGTTCTAAATCCAGGCGCTGTTATGCCTATGCATTTTCACTAGCTTCATGGTACAACACAATAGCTCTATTCAGTAAGAAGTAAATCTAAATTCCAATCCTGAACTGACGAGGTTTATATAGGTTTGGGATTTTTTTAGACTTTCACGCATCTTGAAACCACATCTGTCAAAACACGTTAACTAAACAATGGGATACTTATACACTAGCTGCAACATCAAGAAGATTTTTCTTCCTCCCATTTCACTGGTTACAAACCTTTTTGATCTTAAATGGTGAGAAAGAATCATTGAAAAAGTCCCCACTGTCTAGTAATGTCTGGAAAACACTATTTATCCTAGACAGTTTATCAATGTGTCATTTAGCTCAAGAATATTATAGAAAAGGATGAAACACAGCAGCTCCAGAGGGACTTTCAGAAATCCTGACAACACCCACACTTGGTGGTACCTGCAAGATTGCTACCAAGATTTTTATTCGTCTGCCATATAGATGGAGCTATGCAACACACCCTTTTCCTTAGCAAGGGATGAAATCTCTGAAGCTGCTTCCCCTGAGCATAAGGTGTGATCCCAGAACAAGAGGGATCAAGAAGCACATGGCAAGTCAACAGCAAAGGGAAGCAAAATATGGGATCTGCTTGAAGGACCACTAACATCACCTAGAGTTTCTTCAGGGACTCCAAGTCCTTTGTGAACATTTTTGCAGTTCTTCAAGGTAAAGTCATTGATAAAAGTGGAAGGATAGACAGATGTGAGCCTAAGTCTGCCTAAGGCGCCAGGTCTAAATGGTGTACTGATAAAATGGTAATAAATTCCTGTATTCCTGGAGGCTCTCCTTACACATAACTTCTCTCACTTACAATTGTCCCACTCTTCTGGTTGTAGGTACTGCCCATACTTCCCCATTAGCCTCTCTAGCAAAGAGCAAACTTTTGTATCATGTAACTCCTTGGTGTGATTTATAAAGCTATCTAACTTGTTTTCTTCCTAGCGTATCTCATGTAACCTATTTGTCTTTTTATCACAGCATCTTATCTGCCCCTTATTTGCTGTAGCTATTTATCACAGAGTTACAATAATATCTATTCCTCTAACGTTATTGATGCGGATGTCTCCACAGTCAAAACCTCAGCTTTGTCACAGGCTGGCCATACTGCTGTGATGCGGACAGAGCTGTGGAGCAGCAGCAGCCCTGACCAACAATCCTGCAGGGCAGCTTCATGCACCTCCCACCTCTCTGCCTTATCGGCTTGTACGCACACACCTCAGGTGGAACACCTCCAGTTTGCTCTGTATGACACCAAGCACGGGGAGATGCCCCGCCATGCCTGTGCACCCGGAGATTAGCAAGGCAACAAGTGTACCCCCACATCGGCCATTTCCTGCAGCTGATGAGACTTTGCTTTTGGAGACTGACTCACACTCTCTACCTTAGCTTGTTGCTTGAAGATGAGTTATGCTGGTATTTTGCTGCATGACAGAAGATTTACAAGGCTTAGATCATTCAGCATGTAGAGTCCTCTAGAGATGCGCTGAGTTTTATTACTCTATTGCCAGTGCCATTGTTGCAATAGTTGTGGTTATTTCCAATCAAATACCATGCTGTTCTCTATCAGTCAGAGACAGCTTTCTGTGGTTGGTTTTGGGTCCCATATGCTAGTTAACATCAGCTTTAACCTTTGCCAGATTTAATTCTATCAGGGCTTTAGCTTTCCTAACCTGATCCCTGGCTGCTCAGACAATTTTGCTGTACTCCTCTCGGCCTACCTGTCTTTGCTTCCACCCTCTGTAGACTTCCTTTATGTGACTAAGCTTGTCCAAGAGCATCTTTTCATTCATGCAGGCTTCATGGTGGTTTTGTCTGACTTCTCTTTGTTGGGATGTATTGCTTCTGAGCTCAGAGGAGGAGATCCTTGAATACTAACCAGCTTTCTGGGGCCCCTCTTCTCTCCAGGGCTTTGTCCCATGGTACTCTGCCAAGCAGATCACTGAAGAAACTAGTCCGCTCTCTCCTGAAGTAGGATCCTGAACTCCACCATTTCATGGTCACTGCAGCCAAGACTGCCCTTGAGCTTCACATTCCCCACTAGCTCTTCCTTGTGCAGAAATACATATAGGCACACACATATGCACGCACAAACACTTTGGGGTGGATAGATGTTTTGAAGTGTGTGGTCAGTAAAGCATCTTTAAGGTATTAGCTCTCCCAGACAGAAGGGCTTTGTGGTGTGTGCTGGGAAGGCAAAGCACAAACACCTTCAGAGCCTTACTCTATGTACTTAATACTGAAAGTTATATAAAACTAAAATCCATCTAGCCGTGTGTTCTCATTAGGAGATCATCTGAGGCTTCTCTGAAATAGAGATGCCAGTTTTACCATCCTGAAAAAAGCCAACAGGTACAGGCTGCCTAAAATGCCCTACACTTTCTCCAGCCAGGAGGTGCTTCACTGGGTGCCTCAGGTGCCAGGAACTGCTGCAGGCAGAGCAGTAGTCCCTGGGCGCTGCCACATGCTGCCCAGATACGTATTTTATAACAAAACTCCTGTCAGTGGCTCCTTCGTGGTCTGAAGCCAGGGTGTTATTTCTTAATGGACACACATACATTGTTAAGTATACCTTAAGGATACATCTTACAAATTTCTTCTATTAAATCTTCTCTAATGATATGAATTCTCATTAGCCACATAAATAAATGCCTCACTCCTTTTCCCATGAACATCACTATATGTTGATACCCAGAAGTAGTGAGTTCCATGCACTTATCATGTTAAAAAATTACTAGTTTTTACATTGCTGTCCTTCAATGCAACTTAATATTTTCATATCCTTTTATTTTTTAAAGCAGCAAACAGGAAGAAATTTTACTTCAAATTCTGACTTATACATTATCTCCTACTAGATTTCTTCAAAACTAGCTAATCTTGACCCTCTAACCCTGTCTTCACACAGAAATTTATCTAATTATTAGCAATCCAACTCTCATTTGCCAGATCTAACAGGTGCAGAAAAATCTTAAAATGGGTGACAAGCACGAGAGGAGTAATAAGAAATAAAATGAGGCAGAGGGGGTTATAAGTAAAGAATGATACAACAGACGTACAGGGAGAAAAGCACAGGGTGAGAGTAGTGGTACTTTATTAGTTGTAAAGGTTTTATTAGTTGTAAAGGTTTTATTAGTTTTTTCCAGCTCAGACACCAAGTAGCAGAAAGGAGGCAGTGAAAGTAAAATACAAAAAAACAAGATTTGGGATTGGAACCTGGTCAGAAATGCTGGGAAATCCAGAGAAGGAAGAAAACAGTATTTCCTAAGTGAAGGAGATTATATTGTACCCAGGGAAGACTCCTGTCCAGCTGCAAGGCAGACTAAGGTCCTAGCAAGGATATAGCTGCTCCAGGCGCGTGCTCCCTGAGGAGGCTGCCCTTGGCAAGGGCAGTGTTCAAACCACCTTCTCTCTCTTCAGCTCATACATCAAGACTCATGTTGAGCCCTGGGTTATCTAATAAAGAGAAGGGCTCCTATAGGATGAATATCACTGGACTTCTATGGTGAATACATATTGACTAAACAGCCTAATGCAGGCAGCAAACACAGGCAGAGCAATTCCAGACCATCTGCCAAGGCCTGTGGAGCTTCTGATACATGGCAAAAAAAAAAAAAAAAAAAAAGTACACATAAAAATCTGAAAATCCCCCATTACTTGCCACTCCATGCCTATAACCGCTCAAGAACCAAGGGATCACTGCAATCTTAGAATATAGAAGGATCGACTCCTGGGGGAATTTGCTGCAATACTGAGAATGGCTCAAATATCCTCCAGGCTGAACTTCCCTCAGCATCGGCCAGGAAAGCTGGGGACTGGGCCAGCATTAGCACACATGCCATCTGGGGAATGCAACTTCCACACACAGGGGGTGAGAGACCTCTCATGGCAGATTTGCTGGAATGAAGATGAATCAGACTGGACTGGGACACTGAAGAAAGGATCCTGCTGTAGCTGTGAGAGGGCAAGGGCTGAAACTAGAAGAGCAATGTCAGGGCCTCCAAGATCGTCTCCTTTAAATCCTCCACAAAGATTTCCTCATGCACCAGCTGAGCTCACAAAAATTGAGACATTAGAGAGATGCAGATGGGAGAGTAAGAGGAGAGGTCGGGTCTGAACAAGGGGAAACAAAAAGCACTGTTTTATCTGCAGCAGAAAAGCAGTGGGATGCTTCAGGTACTGAGTGACCTAACTGAAAGAATACAATAAGTATTATGAAGTCTGCAGTAAGGAGGAAGAATAATTTCTTCTTTTCAAAATCTAATTCAAGTAGAAGCAGCCTTAGCAAAAGCCACTTCATATAAATTAACACAATTCTTCCACATATCACAGTGACCAGTTAGTCCAGAGGACGTTCATTGTCTGCAATTTCCTCCCAGCTGCAGTCCTTTGGCTCCGCCATGGACGGCCACGTGCAACAGAAACGCAATAGAGCAGCTCAGCATGAAGACAAGGGCTGTCTGTGATATTTAACAGTTGCCTTCTGCCTCCTAAATGGCAAAATGAGGGCTGGATCATCTAATTAGTCTACACTGACTTAGCATAGACCTAGAACAAGGGACAGAAGTGACTTTAAGACACGCTTGTTTCTTGAGATCACTGAGCAATTCTGGACGAACAGGAGGGAAGTCCGCAGCAAAGTCCTGGTGTGCCCCACACTACAGGGTCTTCCTTCTGCAGTCCCTGCCGCTCTGCATGATGTGGCGTTACAGAGTGCCTGACCCTGCCCGGGCAGGCATTAACAAATTGCAAAGCAGGTTGGAATGAGGTCAGTGAAATAACAAAACATGGTATAACTGTGAAGCTTGGAAACTGGATAATCAGAGGAAATCCGTAAGTGTCCTACTGCTGCTCTACAGAGGTGAATGCTGATGATTTTTGAGGATATTTTTGAGAAATAATCATCAGATGGTCAACACCATGTAGATGGTTAACAATTGAGACCTGGGACGGAAGTATATTAAGGGGAACAAAGAACCAACAACCCAGACCCAGGGGTACTTGAGTAAGTTAGATCTGTCTGCTTCAGCCAATTAGTTCCAGAGGTAAAGAGCCTGTCTGTCATTATGCAGAACCAGGCAGGGACATCATTAGGAGTTCACCTTGGAGAAGTCATGGAGGAGGCACAGGACAACTGGAAAGTGACAGTGCCTGTGCTGAATACAGGGGAGGGATGAAAGGGCAGTCAAGAATGCTGGAACAAATAAACAAGTGATCTGTAAGGCCATGGAGGACATGAAGGAGATGAACAGCACTGTGCATGAATCTGTCACGTAAAAATAATGTCACAACAATATCATTTAATTTTTCAACGAGGCAGCAGACCTTGTGGCGAAGGGAGAAGGGTAAATGTTGTACTTCACCTAGTAAGTCTCTGACACTGTTTCCCATGGTATTTTTATATAAACTGTGGATACACAATGCAGATTAAGCTACCATAGGTGGATGCAAGAAAGACGGGGTGATTTAAGCAGGGGAGGAGTTATTGATTGTTTACTGTCAAAATGGAAGGATGCACAAAGCAAAGGTATTCCCTGTGGATTTGTCCTGAGCCAGCTCTGTTCAATGCCATATTATAGTGACCTGGAAGGTAGGATATAGAGTATTCTCAGTACATTTGCAAATGATCCCCAGCCAGAAGGGACTGCAAATGTGTGGGAGGATAGGATCAGAATTGCAAGTGGTCCCAACAAGCTGGGGAACTCACACAAACAATAGGGTGCATTTCAATTACAGCATGCAAAAATACCTCACTGCAGAAATATGGGAGGAAAATTGATTAGTTGGAAGTTCTTTAGAAAAGGATCTAGCAATTATAGTAAATTACACTGAGTGGGAATCAAGAATGCCACAATTTTGAAAGACACAAACATGCATGCATAAATAAGGGGATAGTCTGCAAGCTGTGCAGAGTAACAAGGAGTTAGTTGGGAAAGTTCAGCCAGCGTGGGGCACTGGCCATCAGGAGAGACCTGGACCACTTCATAAGTCTGAAGGAGAGCAGTGAAAAAGGTCAAAGTCCAGGAAATAGGCCTACATGGAAGAAACCGTGAATGAGTATTTCTGTTTAGCCTAATGTTTTGGTGCAAAGACACAAGGAATCAAATGCTTTCTTTGTCCACAGATGACAGAAGAGGAAGCAGTGGGAACCCAGAGTCCCTGGCCCCACACAAAGAGAGGGGCTGCGGAGCTGGTCAGTACAGACACTGTAAAGGGGGTCTCAGAAGAAAACCAAACCAAAATAAAACAAAACCACTCACATAATCTGAAACCATTTAGCAGGTGCTCACACTACTTCAAATAATCAGTCCCGTGATGACAAAGGCATAGCCAAGATCAGCATACAATGATCAAGGAGTGTTAATCTCAGAGTCGTTGAGTTCAAGGTGCGCCCATCAATCAAGGGGAAAAAAGTAATGAAAAGCATATCCTTCTTCAGGGATAAAAAAAGCCATGATTTGTATGTTCAGGCAATTGCAATATTATCAGAGAGGTCATCGCATTGAATATTCATAGATTGCTCTAGGCAAGGGCTTAAAGCGGTCAGAGAAATCTCTGACTGCCCAGCAATATAATTTTATTTGTTCTTAATCAGATTTTAGGATCAGACAAGCTTGTGTAATTGCACTTAAAATGCTCCCTTGCTGGACATCTATCCTATTCAACCTCACCTCTTATTGTCTAGCCTTGCTCTTGGGGATTGCTTTTGTGTTAGCTGCACAGAGCCTACTCCAAAGCCTAGAGAAGACAGCTTCTTGTAAGACAGGTAGTGGCAAGGAGCCCTCCATCATCATCCCAAACCCCTCAAACTCCTGTCAACCATCAGAAAGGTCAAGCACTTAGATGAAGCGTATCAGCACACAAATGCAGCCATCGGGACCCACCTCTAGATCCAGCATAGTGCAACACCCTTGGCCACAGGAGCCTGCTCAAATCCAGCACAGGCATCACTGGGCTGGAGCTCCATTAAACCATCCAGACACAACCATAACAAATCAAACTGATTTCTAGCAAAAACTCTGCAAAGCCTTATTCACAACCACCTTGCTTTTTGCTGCTTAGAGCCATAATGATGATATTTACCCTGAGAAACTCCCACACCTGATTCTGACAGTAATACTGCTAATTCATTAATGTTACAGTACAGTGTAAGAGAAAACTACTCATTTGGAAGAAGGCTTCTGGAGCAATATAAAGCTGCAGGAAACCTGCCTGATTTATCCTTTGGCAGGTTCTGCGACTAGATTTAAATTAACACTGCAAATGTTATCAACTGATTCTCTACAGGAACTAGTTGAGTGAACTTGAGCACACCTGTAATTGCATGTTAAAGTTATACAGACCTTGGTTTCCTGTCTTACAATTAGGTTTATTTTTAGATTTTTGTCTCCACCAGAATCCAAAGCTCCAGCCACAGCACTGTAATGTTAAACCCACAAAGGTCAAAAAACAGAAGAAAATTATTGCAGTAGCTCTTATGAAGTGAAATGTGCATTTTAGAGAGCTCCATTGTGAAGAACAGAGAAGCAGAACAAAATATTATCAATTCTCTGTGTAAAGAGATTATTTAACATGGGCATTGTATTCTGAGTGCTGGCTAGGAACAACTTCTCCAACTTACACAAGCTTTTTAAAACCTAAGATGTTTTTAGTATATTTTCATCCCTCCCATGTCAACTTAGCAGAGATTGGGAAAGGCTAATTGAGATCTTTCTGTTTTCCTTACATCTCGAGTGCGATAATGGAGAAATATTTGTCTTGCCAGATTACGGTGGCTTAAGAAATACTGCAAGACCTAAGGGAATTTTAAAATTACTACAGCTTCCATATACTTAGTAATATACGAAGAACAGAAGGAAACTTTAAAATGCCGTAAAAACTTTTAAAACTAAAACTAATAACTCACCCAACGTGATTGTTACCATGACCAAGAGCAATCTGGAAGTCAAAGTTAACAAAAACTCTCACCCCAAGTGATTCATATGCCAGTCACTGTCGAAACCTCTAAAGTATAGCAGATCTCCCAGTCAGCTCTAATTAAGAGTATTTTGGAGTCAAACAGAATTTAATTCCTCCTAATCCTGGTAGCACGGAATCTGCATTTTCTCACAGTTTTTCTTTACGTGTCAGACTTCACTGTTTCACCCACCAGCTTTGCGGTCCCCCTTATCATGCCCTTCTTTATTTTGGGGTACTCTTCTAGAGGCTGGAATTCACCAGAGACACTCAGACTGTTTTTACTTCCCTGGAGAGACATAACCAGCACTGAAAGAGCACAAAGCTAGGCAGCCATGTAGATGGTTTCAGCAGTGCCTCCATTAGCAAGTAATTTGGTTTAGCTGGGTTCAGGAGACCAAAGCAGCAGGTGCTGAGACCCTTCACATCTCCAGCACTTGAGGATCAGGGGTTTAATTTCGATTAGCTCACCTACAACAAATCTTGCTCTTGCTCAGGGAATCAAAGCTTTCTGAAGAGAAAAAGCATTAGGTACACTCTAAAATAATCTTATTGTCCATAGTGAAGTTCAGATCCCAATGTCCCATTGAACACTGGAGACAATCAGATGGCTCATCTCAAAGCATGCTGCTGCACCTACCTAAACCACCGTGTTGAAGTCCTATCTTTCTCACTTCTCTGAACCAAATCTTTCGAAAGTTTCTTAAGGTAAAGGGGTTCATTTTGGGAAGAAAGTTGCAGATGCCTTAAAAATGGGGGTGTCACACAAATCTCAATTATGAAGTGCCTGAATTACGCACCACTGCTCTGCATTACATAGGTCTAAGTCACATCCAAAAGGCATTCAGCATCCAGCACAAACATTAGGTTCAATTGCCATACAATTTATAAAAAATGGTAACATTGGTAACTAGCAGAAGTCTACCTGAGCTCTTTCAGCTGGTTTTGATTAAAACAACAGTGCACGTTTCCCTTCTCTATGCATTACAAACTTCCTCTGCTTCCTCTTAGTTACAAAGTTGAAATCTAAAAAGGCAAAACTCCCAAAGTTTATATAGAAAACCACCTTGCCTTATAATCTCAAGATGTGAAGAAGTAAATTTCCAGTTTCCGAGCTACCCACCCAGCTGCAGTTATTATGTGTTCAAACTCCCTGTGCACCAAGCAGAAAATTTGCCCCTAAGCACTTTTTAATTCTTTTTCCCCATCCTGCAAACTACCAGAATACTGAACAGAGTTTTAGGAAATCACTCTCAGTGGTAAAAATTCACCATTTGATCTCCAAACTGAATTATAAGCCTGAAACACAGAGGCCAGATACAGTCCTCTAATTAAGAGTAGGCATGGATTTTCTGGCAAAACATGTTTTGTCAGAAAATGTCAATTGATCGACATTCCCCCCACCTTCCCCTCAAAAGAGAATTTATCTGCTTCATTGAAACATTCTCTGAGAAGAGCCTGGGTGCCAGCATGGACAAAGGAGGCTCTCTTCCCACCTGACTCCCAGCAGAAATGGATCCTGGAACCCTCCCAGCCTCCCATTTTCCCTTGTCTGCTCTTTTCTGAGTTTAGTGTCCCCAAGAGCCCACGGAGGCAGCCCAGGGGTTCTGCCACTCCTGGAGAAGCAGCAAGTTATAAGGTTGTCTCCTCTCCTGCCCTAATTATAAGCCATTGAGGCTGGATGCTTAACACATGGTGTAACAGTTCATGGCTCAGTCCCAACGTTTCCAGTTTGAATTGCTAACTCACTGAAATTACTTTAAGTCACAGTGAGCTTTGGCTAAGTACGCAGGGTAGCTTTAGACTATGGCAGGTTATTTAAGGATAGTAAATAACACAGATTTGTCATTTCTTCTGCAAAATGTGAGAAAGGCTATCTGCCAATCTCTCCCCTGCTCGCAGTGCTATCAATATCCCACTCTCTTGACTAGACTTCGGCCAATACATCACAAACTGATGCTTGTGGTTAAAATTCATTAAAAGAGATGTGTCTGGGCTGCTTCTTCTGCAGGAATGAGATTTTCTTCTGCAAACTGAGCTGATAAAAATTCCCTTTGTAAATACCAAGGTTGCTTGAAATTTTTCCTTCTAGTTTTCTTTTATGAATGCATTGGGGAATTTTTGTGGCGGATGTCCGTGGGGAGGGTTACAGAACTGGAAACGGCAGAAATGTGTGGGGTTTTTCTCCCAAAGAAGTTCACTTTTCATGGGAAAACTGAAAACATTTTGATTTTCTTCAGTTCTGAACTAATAATATTTATTTTTACAGCTTCTTAAGGACTCTACAAGAAATCAAAATTACAAAAAAAAAAAATTATTTTACCAGAGCAGGTCAGTGTCTCTCAAAGAAATGAATAGCAGCCTGTTCCTCACAGCTGCGCCTCTCAGCCCTGCTCTGCACATTCTGCGCATCAGAAAGAGAGGAAGATGTGAAGAACTATTGATCACTGCTCCTTAAATGCACTGAAACTCTGAATTTAACAAAAGCACAGGCCTGGCACTGGAAACTTCTGTATGTTCACAGGACAAGTGCATTATAAGCACGGCTTGTGGAGACTTGCTCACGGTGCCCCAAGTTTAGTTGTTTTTCCCAGAAACACACTTGCATTGGTCCTGCTGCAGGTTATAATCAGGGCCATCCAAACAGGCTGTCAATTAATGTTCAGCTTGGAAGATTTTTATCATGTCCATAAAGAATTATATTGTGGCCACTGCACTCACATGCTGAATCAAATGGCAATGATAGACAGTCAGAGCAAGCCTGAAATAATGCCTTGCTAGTAACCTAGCCATATTCTTTTAAGTCTCTCTAAATCTCTGTGCTAATGGAAATCCCGCAAGAGAAAATCCAAATGAATGAATCATAATTATAAATGTTGTTTATGTAATTGGTAAATGATGCAGAGATAAGTGAGCACTGCTTATTCTTAAACAAGCATAGATTAAATATGGACACCGCACCAAAGATGTGCCCTCTAGTACTCCAAATTTAACAAGGTTCAAAGATTAAAATCGCAGCCCACTCCTATGATTTGCGTCTCTTTCTGCCATACCAGCCCCTCCAACCTAAGCACCCCCTATACCAAGGGTCCCAACGCGGAAATGTGGATCAGGTATTTTTAAGAAAACATTAAGAAGCACATTTTTCACATTCCAAGTGAAAAAGGAAAGGGCAAGATAATCCGTCAGCAAACTGACCCCTTATTGGGATCATAGGCAGTGCCATTACTGCTATGACAACTACCTCAGCTGCCTGGAAAAGGCCAGCCAAAATTCCATCAATAAAAACTCATTTATCATGGCTAAAGGAAAAACCAGCGCTTCCATCCGAGGCCAGCATCTGCAGAGCTGGCCAGCCCCCCTCCACAAAGGCCAGGCTCCAGAGCACGGATCCACGCCACAGAGTGAGCCTTCAGGGCTCATCAAGGACCTGCTCCTGCCTGGAAACAGACACGTTTTCTATTCAACCCAAAATCTATTAAAGCAGAAATAATTAGCACAGGGCATAGTAATTTGCACAGCTCAGAGGTTAGTGTGCTGTTGCTGAGTCACTCTGAGCCTGCCACACAGTGAGGACCTGCAAGGAACTGATTTTAATATTTTACCAAAAAAACTTCAGGAATCTAGTAGACACTATTTGGCAGAGCAAGAAAGCTTAGAAAACAGGTTTTTTGACTACATCCCAGCTTTTCTTTCAACTCTATACTCCAAAGAAGCACAATGCATCTCTACCTTTCTTTAAAAACATCTTTTTTTAGGGAATTTAGTGCTGGTGGAGGCATTGGACTGACAGCTCCAGAGATTCATTCTGCTGTTTACCATCACTGAACAGGCACAGCACAGGCAGCACAAACTTTGCTGAACCTGCCCTAGCAACGTGCCTTTGGCACTTACTAAAAAATTTAACACTCTCCAATACATTGTATGCATTGCAAAGGGAAGGATGCTGGAGCACCCAGTGTCTCCGCTGGCAGCAGCAACCCCCTGTATGGCAGAGCTAATCATACACAGATTGAATCGTATGAGCCTTCAACGGCTCAGCATTTTCATGGGAGCTCACGGGCAGTGGGAGAGATGTAGATAGACTATTACTCAGTATTGCCGGTGTGTTAACATTAGTGTTAATGTACCATGGAGCCTCAAGGAGGTTTTTGGAGCAGTTCTTCGCCTCAGTCTAAGAGCACTGCAAGCCCCTCTCCACAGAGGGGGCTGGGGCAATATTCCTGTCTGCAGGAGAGACAGTAACATTTCTTCCCCATTTGCCCAGACACAGAGCACCAAGGATGCAGGGGAGAAGTGGTGGGACATGGCCTCCTGGGGCTGGGGAAGCGGGTGTGCAACAGCAACCCAGCCCCTCATCCCTTTTAGAAACACACTGCTGCCCAGACTGCTGCCTTCCTCCTTTGTCGCACTGCTCAGGCTGCTTCCAGAGAGAGCATATCCCAGGGCTGACCAGGACACAAGGGCACAAAAGCCACACAAATTCAGAAGTCTTCAATTTCAGCAAGAACCCACATCTAGCCTCTTACAACTGGTGACAGGCAGTTTGCCTGAGGGACCTCGGACACAGCAAATTCTCAGATTCATAGTTTCTTATTTCAGCAGAAGACTGGCAGTCATTACAGAAGCAAGACAGTGATGTAGGAGTCGGCAGACAAGAGCAGGAGATGGAAGTGTGCTGTTTAAATACCTTCTGTACACTGTGTAAGCAGATAGAAGCTCAGCTTCCTCAAATTGCTTTACTAACCACATTAACCTCTGGGACTCCCCTTTGTTTCCTGGGGTGAGTGAGTAATAACTCAGGGATACAACAGTAATGGCAGAGCTTACTTTCCAGTATCGTATCAGACGACTGGTACAGCATGCCCTACATCTGAAGCTGTGTTTTTCAGAAATGATGTATTATTAGCGCTGCATCTGAAATAACCCAGTAATTGCTTAATGTTTTATATTTACATGGGCTGTACCTTATGTTTGCTCTGAGAGAGGGAAGGAGAACTAAGCAGGGAAGGAGTTTGCAATAAACCTACAGTAAGCAATAAAGAGCTATAAATGGTAATCTGTCAATAGCATCAGCTTTGTTAAGGGCTTGATTCAGGAAAAGAGGAGCATCCTCAGCTCCCAACAAATCTAAACCAGCCCAAACTGGAGGTAGTACCTAGCAGGATTGAGCCCTTGTTGAAGGATGAGCTATTAAATTTAAACATACATAAAATTTTATTTGAAATATTATATTCATTATTAATAAGAGGAAAGATGATCTTTCAGATAAGGCACTGCTGTGCTGGGACTCTGCAGTGAGCTCCAGCTCTGCCACAGAAGCCTTGCTTCATCTGAGTGACTTGCTCAAGGTCCCTGTTCATCATGAGTTTACCCTCACAATGGGGTTAATTCCTCCCCTTCCCTCCCCATAGTGGGCTTTCTTGTCTTTCTACAAGCATTTACAGTTCCCAAGTAAAAGCAGGCCCTCTAGTTCAGCTGTAAAGTAAATAATGATTGGTAGTAATAATTCTTGAGTATTTCTTCTTTCTTTCCATCTTGGTAATTGCTTCCTACAATACCATACATCACAGTAATATTCTGTCACAGAGGATTGGATTTACACAGTGGGAGAAAGGGGCAAGGACCCATTTTATTTCATTTGTATAGTAAATGAATCATTCTGCAGGTTCACCAGATTCCCTATGAAACTGAAACTAAACCAGCTATTTGCTAGGTTGTCATTTTGATCAGGCCTCTTCTGAGTTTGCTGGCTACATTTAAACTTCTGTCACTGGGAATAGAGAAGAGCAAAAGTCATGTACACCAACTTGCAGGTGCTCATCTGTTTTTAAAACCAAAAACTTCCACAGATTTTTGGTAGCAAAACTGGCTGCCCTAAGAAATAAAACAACCAAACCCTAATAAGGAACCATGTGTACATGCGTGTGCAGTGTAGTGTGAATACAAATTCAAAGTGGCAGTGGGTAACCAAAGTTTGCAGTGTACTTGTTTTCCAGGTCTTCAGTCTTCAATTTATGTCACACTGAATGCAAAATGAAACAGTTCTTAGCTGCATAGACTAAGGACACCTCTCAAGTCAGCTATAATAGCTGAAAGCTATTACGTTGGGAATTTTTAATGCGTGCGCAATGTGGGAAAAACTGACTGGAGAGTACTCTGCACAAACCAGCAGCTGTGGTGGAGGGTGGAAATGTAGGTAAGGCAAGGAGCACTATCCAACTTTCCACCGACTATGTGCTGCCATATGGTGTATGGTACTACACAGAGAAACTGGCAGGTATAAGGATATAGGAAAACTGGGAGCTGTAAAAACTGTGAGGATATTATACAAGGATTACCATGTTATACACATTGCAGTCTACAGCGGGCAAAAGAAAAAAACAAAAAACCCCCCAACC